>APFE030075003.1:249003-261708 GCA_000404065.3 Pinus taeda
GAGGTTGACATAGTAAAAGAACTATCCTCATGGCGACCTTTGATCACAACTCATAAGGGGTTATGAAGGAAAGATCTGGTTCCAATGCCCCCAGTACATAATGTACAACATCACTGAATTGATCATCAAATGATGTAGCTATGGTAGGGCTTGGAGGCAATGCCTCGCGATGATCGACACTATCAAAATGTTCTGAGTTCTTCTTCATTTTTGTTGATGTAGAAGATCTCATGGGACAAGTTTCCACTGTGGTCACTTCTGCCAGCTTACTCGGAGGCGGAAGGGAAAAAATCCCCATTAAGGAAGGGTCTTTTAGGAGGCCTACTCCGATATTTTGAAGCCACTGAGAGCTTTTGTGGATCATCGGAATGCTTCCCGTAACTTGTGAACTGTTGGGGAGAAATGTTTGTTGGTCGACGATTGTGATTCCTCCTTGGAAGGGAAATGCAATCTTTCTGAAGTACGTCAACACAATGGCAGCCATAGCATATATCCAGTGCCTTCCCAGTAGGATGTTGTAATCGAGGTTTTTGCCTATAACTTCAACATCAATTTCTACTGTTTTTCCCCCCAGTTCGACTTGCAAGTTACTTAAAATCCCATATGAAGTGTATGTTCGCCCATCAAATGCTTTTAACGTTGTTGACGATTGCGACAAGGGTGGTGAGCCTAAATTTTTTCAACAACTCATTGAAATAATACATGTAGATGCCCCCTCATCAATAATTGTTCGATGAACAATTTTGTTGAGGGCTTTCACTTGAATAAGGAAAGCTAGTTGAGCTGGTAACAGAGGGTCATATCCTTTGTGATCAAAGGCCACAAGATTGGAATCCATTGGGTCAATCCCACCTATCGCTGATAATAAAGTCTACTTTTGGGAGGGGAAATTTTGCAGTACCTCAAGTGTCGACATAGAGGACGATGATTGGCTAGATCCTCCACTATATTATAGTGTTGTGTTTCTCTGGCACAAGGATTAAATGTCGATTTGTGTACTACTCCATTTGGTGCTTTTATTGTTAATTCAGGAATGAAGGGTGGCACAACTCTGGTCGAAGTCGTTGTTGAATTACAAGGTTGATCATTATCCTTATTGTTCGACATCTGTGGATTCCCGTAATATGTATTCCTTGTCGATATGAGAGCATCATTTAGTTGCTTTGAAACCGACAACATTAGCACTTGGGACAGGGAAGCATTTTCGCTAGCAACCAGATTTTTTCCTGGGTTTGGAAACGGATCAGTCAATACAACCGAGGTTTTTGAACTTTTGAAGAATTTTCTAAGTTCATCTTTATATGGACAGTCTTTGGTCCCATGATCCTCGTCACATATATGGCATGGACTTTTTGGTTTCTTATCCCCATAAGGGTTTGCAGAAGATTTTTTAGGAGATGAGTTCTCTTGGTTCTTCTTCTTCCCTTTTTTTTCTTCTTGCCTCTCATCTGCTTGGGTTCTTTGCCTTTGTCTGTCGACACGGCATTTACTTCCGAGGCTAGAAGTTCCTCATTTGCGTTTTGACTCGAAACCGTGCGGGCCTTTTTCGACGTAGCCTTTATGGTTTTAGTGCTTGTCGTATCTATCATGCCATCATCGGCATGAGAGTCTTTGTTTGATTTAGGAGGCGGAGGAACGGAAAAATCTGGTCTAGGAGCATCAGGGATTTTATCATAGATCATGCCAGACTGAGTATAAATTAAGTCTAGATATTGTGCACGAGCAATAACTTGCTTTTTAGTGACAACTCCTCCCTTTGGCACATTTTCTGTAATAGCAGGTAACAGAGACTTAATAAACCATTCAGCCAATAGTTGATTAGGAACATACGTTTTTACCATTCTACGATGACGTCGCCATTCATGAATATGATCGGATATGTGAGTGGTCGTCGCTTGTTTGAAATTGGTAAGTAGCTCGATTCCTGTTTCGTACCTTATGGGTAACTGAAAATGGGTTTAAAAGGTTGTGGCTAGGGTACTAAAGTTATCAAACGAAGCTCTAGGCAATTCGATATACCACTTTGCTGTCGGACCAGTTAGTATTCGCTGAAAGAGGCGAAGCCTGATCGAATCATCATTGAGAGTGTTCGATGAACACCATAGATGAAAGGTCATCGCATGATCTGATGGGTCTTCACCCAAATTTCCATTAAATTTAGGAATATCAGACAGAAGTTTATGCGGAATCGCTAGCCACCAAGGGGCATAGGCAATTGGATCATTTGTTAGTCGATTTAGATCTAGTAACTCTAAAGTCGCCACAAAAGGCAACTGTTGATTCAGGCTTGACTGAGCATACCCAAGATAAGATGGAATTGCTTGAGCAGTTGGTCTTTGCATACCAGAATAATGCATTTGACGTTGGTAACTTTGGTAAGGTTGATGGGCATAACCATTATAATATGGTTGATACGGCTGCCTATTACTTGCAAAGACTTGTTGCTCATATCCTTGGTAAGCTTGCTGGAATTGCAGTTGTTGGTATTGCACCAGCCATGGTTGTGAAGCCATGGGTTGTTGTCCAGTACTAACTATTTGACCAAGATGCGGGGTCGCGTTCCCCGTTTGAACCTATGCCATTCCACTAGTCGGTGATTGCGGTTGTGTCGTAGGTACAAGAGGTTGTTGCATTATAACCTGAGAAACTTGAGGTTGGCATACAACTGGAAACGCTTGTACCTACAATACTGCTACAATAGCCGGTGTAGTGGTGATATTTGTCATAGGTAAACTTTGTGGCATTGAGCATACAACTCATGGTTGTTGAGGCATGATTGGCACCCAACCGCTAGTTGTAATTCCAGCATAACCCAAATTTTGTTGTGAACTCATGCATGGTTGTCCTTCCGAAGAAGGAAATGAAAGGGTATACAGCCCTCCATACGACGGTAAACCAGTACTCAAAGGAATGATTTGCCTTTGGGGACCAGTTTTCCCAAATTGACCCTGTGAAGGATCAATTTATCAAGACTCAACGTAAGAGATTCCAGATACAATTCCGGACGAACAAACGGGAACAGTCCATATTGTCGAAATAGCCCCTGGATGGACTCCATCCAGCGATTGAGAGCTGGTTGGGACAAATGGCACGCCGACAAACATTGTCGGAGTAGCAGCAGGAGCTTCTGTTGCTGTTGTGTCAGGTAACACAGTCCTTGATGTCGACGGTTTTTCAAACATATTAAGCCTATCCAAAAGATTCCTTAGCGATTCTTCAGGAACTTCCGATGGTAGGTGAATATCTTCTGATGAAGAAGGATACAGGGCGATCCCAGCTCCAAGTTGCATTGGAGTGTTTGATGGAGGATCTTCCACAATCTCTTCTATGGCAATCAATCCAGGAGGAAGAGGCAGACCATCAGGTTTGTAAAATATTTCTGGTGACGAAGAAGATATAAGTTCTGCAGCAATAGACGGTTGGGGAGTAACACCTTCAGAATCAGCTATAGATGGAGCTAGTTCAGGAATAGAAGTGTTTACCGTCACACTAGGATCAGTTGTAATGTCCTTTTGTTGCTGCGGAATTTCTCTTATAGAGGCAGGGATACCAGAAATTTTCGGAGTAACCGGACTCTCTAAGGATGTCGGAGTACTGGCTCCAACCAACCTAGCGGACTTTGACCCGGTCAAACAAGTTCACCTTGTCCGGAATGGTTTCGCTTCCAGAGTCAACGACGGTTGACTCGTAAGTCTCCACGAACGACGAGGTTTTGACTGAATTTCTTCCACGATTGCAGATTACTTGATCAACTCGAAATAAAAGGGGAAAATGTTTTTGAATTAAATGAATTTTAGACGCTTTGACACAACTTGTTTTTTTAATTTTTAAGAGTCGAGAAAAAACAAAATATGACTCTAGTCGCCTTCGATTTTTAATGAGCCTGAAGTGACAAGTGCTCAGATGGACCTTTTCTTTTAAGGAGTCTGAAAAGGAGCAAAATAGACTTCTCTGGAAATCTAGGCAGAGGGGATTACCAAACCAATCACAATCTGTAGAATAATTTTTACGGTACGGCAGTCAGTGCATTGGGATCGATAGGGCGGCAGACATGGCTTCCTAAGGATAAAGGATGCAGCCTATTGTGGTCTCCCAATATATACTCGACAGTACGTGGGAGCACAAGTATGTACTGGCACTTGCCATCTCAGAGTGGAGGAATCACCCAACCAACAATGAAAACAATGGTTACCAGGTTTTACGACGCCAGAATACGTCTCTAGCCTAGACCTCTAGATGTTGTGCATTAGGTTCCAAAGCATTGTTAGATTCATTAAATTTATTTTAAGTTGATCTTGTTTAAAAATTTGCCTTTCAAGTTCACCGCGTGATGTGTATACAATTCCTAAAATGCAGTCTAAGATGATAAACAACTATTTAATCTTCTTTTGGCAATGAAAATCCTAGCTAATAAGGAAAGAAAGTTGAGAGTCTTTCAACAAAGAGCACAGAGCACACACTAAATGCACTGTCCTAAATCAAACCAAGCAGCCTAAATGCAAATGCACATGCATGTATTTGTTTTCAGCCTTCTTAATGTATGAATGACAATAAGAAAGCTAAGTGCAAATCTGAATTATTTTCAAAGCGACAATACTCAACAAATTTGTTTTCAAAATGAAGTGAACATAAGGGAGACACTTTGCGATTTCGAAATGAAAATTGATTTTCGACAATTTAAAAACTACTAATTCAAATCATATACAAGAGTAACGGTATAATCGACTATCAAGAACAATGGGATTTTCTTCTATGACTGAAAACGACAATTACGACACTTTCAGATTAAGAAGCGACAGTTCAACTATGCTACTTCTTTGCAAAAGAGAACTGAAAATGGCACACAATACATAAAAACACTTACAGCTCTTTGCACAATAGAGGCGGAATGATGCAAGAGAAGGGGGTTTTCACAGAGATATACTAACCACAGACAGCAAAACTCCTGAATAGAACTGAAAATAGTGAAAGAAAAACCAAATTCTGAAGGTAAAGTTAACCTTCCCTGACCATCGCACCTATCACACAGGGAATTCAGTATGCAGCGCACCTATTGCACACGGGAAGTCTGATGCATACAGACTTCCTTAAAGGCAGGGTGTGATGGTACCAGTGCGAGACTTTTAACCAGCTCTTGCTCACAATTTGCAATTCAGTTCAGGGATTTAGGCCGAGTAAGTGATGTTCAGTAAATGTAAATCACAAGGGTTGATCTAAGGAGGTTACTAGAGCCACCACTTAGGGAAATTATAACGTTTGCAGATCGATTGTTTAATTCATAAACAAAACCCGGAGATAGACTGAAGCAGCATTGATCTACTTTGCATTTGTATAACAAATGCAGTTCGAAGGCTAGCTAGCTTGACTTCAAGCTCCGTCTGTAAGTTTATAAAATAAACAAAGATAGGCTAACAAACAATCTATTCGCTCCCCAGTGGAGTCGCCATTTTGTTACCGAGGATAGTGTCCACTCGGAGCTGCTATTCCCACTAAGATTGGTAGCTATCTTAGGAAGAAACAAGTAAAGTCTACTTTCGCTTTCCTTTATGAAAATAGATAAGAGTGGAACAAAGGACACCAACCTTAGTCTTGCGTTTGGTTCCCTTGCTTGATTCCTCTCCTTCCTGATAGATCTTTTCCACTTCTTCTTCGTCTGCCCATCTTCAAAGAGCACCTGTGGAATCAAAGCAGCATCCTACTATCAAAGAACATAGATCTATATTCATAAATAACACAGGACCAGATATGTGTTAACCATACAAATGCATATATAATCAAACATACAAGAATATGGAGGAAAACTTGAATAGATTTATTAAGATCAAGAATAACAAGAGGATTACAACCATATGTTCTGACCCAGCATCATCCTCCAGCAAGAAAGCCCTTCTTCACCTCAAGTAAAGCTTAGATCACCCAACACTATGAAGTTACACCACAAAACCAACAGCACTTCTCTACAAGATACAAGATTCCAGCCTCTGGATCTCTGTGATGAGGGATCCATATGTAGATGATTGTAGGGAGGTGAGTCATCTTTTGGGGTTTTTATTAGTGTCCTCTCTCTGATAGTTCTTGGTTCCACTTGGATACTGATGATCTCTTACTCATCTCTAGTCGAAAACAGAGAGGCAAGTGTCAGAGGGGAATCTTCTGGAAGATTCCATGATCTTCCACCTCACAAATTGTCCCTGCCATTTGTCCATTCCCGACCATCGCACCCTACAGAGGGGCCATTCAGCATGCACTGCACCCTTTACACTGGGAAGGTGATATGCATCGCACCCTTTGCACTGGGTATTCAGGATGGTCCAGTTTTGACCATTTATGAGCAGTTTTTAGTGGAGAACTTCTGGGAGATGATGTAATCAGCTGACCTTGTTCCTTTAGGCAGTGAAGCAACACTTTTAGGGACTTAGGAGCCCTCAGTTTATGGATATTTATGATTTGGGTTGTAGTGCCCAAAAATTTCTATAACACCCTTGATCAATTCTTCCTATATGTTCTTCAATTGTTTAGCAGAGAGAGAGAGATAGTACATATACACCATAAGTCAACACTTTGACTTATCTAAATAAGAGCATAGACCATCTCTAAGTAGATGATACATGAGGTAGCTAAACTCAGTTGAAGACATGCTGCTTCAACTGATCCTCCCAGGAGACTCCATCACCCATCATAGTGTTGCACCTCGTCATCATGTTGCACCTCATTGTGTTGCATCGTGTTACACCCATCATCACTATGTTGGACCTCATTCCAATGCTGCACACTTCATACTGTTGCACCATGATTTCTTTTTGTCCCATCTACCATGCTCCACCATGATTGCATTTGCTGTTGTCCCACTGTTTAGCATTGTTGTGCAATGTAATAGCTAGTTGTCCCAAGTGCCAAGCTCCAACAAGCACCATGTCATGATGTACCACTTACCATGTTGTTGTCCCTTGCAGCACCATGTTATTTTCCCATTGTTTAGCATTGCTACTATTATCCCAATATGCTTTTTTTGCCACATGTCATTGATGCTATTATGCTGCCCATGCATCTTGATGCACTATCACATTAGTATGCATTCAAACTTCATGGGTCACCTTGTTGTTGCACTTGTTCCAATGTGCCATCATTGCACTATGCCATTTGATCCGGATTTAAACAAGAACGCAAAAAATTACAAATATGACCATAAGTATAGAGATGCAATAGAAATAATACTTCATTTCATTGATGTAAAATACTGAAATATGCTTACAAACAAAAATTGAAATAAACTAGTTGGGGCGATGGTAGCTTATCTCTGAGAAGAGATGTGGCGGCTATATGCATCTGAATTGTATTAAAATAAGGCTCGAATGCCTATTTATTATTGAGAAACAATGGAAAACCCTAAACATCCAAAAACCTAACCCTAGGAGATGAAGCGCCAAACTATGGACCCCGTTTTGGGTAAATTGGTACATCAACTTCCTGGGATTGTAACTTTGGCATATGATCTTCGTTTGATGCGCACAATACCTTGTTAGAAATATATATCTGAGGACTACAACTTTTGAGTGAGCGACCCATGTTGCTCCTAGTTTTCCCAAAAAACATCGTTTAGGGCCTCAAAACGGCTCTAGAAGTTCACGACCCGAAAAAACTGCCAAAAATAGTAAATTGTGCTACAAATAAGGAAATTGAAAAAATGAAAGAAACAATGGTGGAGGTCCAAGTGGAATAGGTGGGTGGCCACCAATATCCACCTCGATCATTCCTCCCCCCTTAGGAAGCAATGGTCCCCATTGAGTTGAGGTCCTCCATGAGATGAGGAAACTTCTGTTGAACTTGGTCCCTAGTGAGCCACTTGCCCTGGTGAAGCAATTGGTCTACTTTGACAACTTCATATAGTTGGACCCTTTGTTGTCAAGTGTTCTTCCTCTGCATGTCCATGATCCGATCAGTTGTGGCATGTTCCATGCAATCAGGATTTAACTCTATAGGTGTGAGTTGTTCTGCAATATCTGATGTGTCTAGCAATGGTGGGAAGTATGGTCGAAGGTGATTCACATTGAACACTGGGTGCAGGCTAAGGAATGGGGGTATGTTGAGCTCAAACGCATTATCTCCCATAGCCTTGGTAATGGTGTAAGGACCATATCAGAGCGGTCTTCTCTTTCTCTGTTTTACTTTCCATGTCCCCAACGAGGTCGGGATATAAGGAGTTAGGGCTTGAACTAGTTGAACCTTAGCAAGACCGGCCTCACAAATCTCGATGACCTCCCATGGCGGATGAAAATAAAGATGAGGGGACAAGAGATATTATCAAAATCTTGCTCGAAGACGCCCTCAAGTGACAAAGGAATGTGATGATGGACAACTTTGCCCAGATCCTTCAGTGGCTACCCATAGGTGACACATCTACTTCCAGAAGCTACTCTGGAAGAACCACACCCTTTAAGGTACAAGTTAACTTGGACATTCCCATATTTGAGGGTTAGATAGATGCAAACGCTGTAGATAAATGGTTAAATCTGCAATAAGGGTATTTTTCTGTTCATGATTTTTCCGGCCGGGAAAAGATAAATTTCGCTCTTCTCAAAGTCGCCTCCCACGTCAAGCACTGGTGGGAAACCTACTTTGAGAAGAAGGATGAAAGTACGACCTCACTGTTTCAGCTGCACCCACTTGGAATTCATTCCGGAATGCCATCAAGGAGCAGAACTACCCTGTCAGAAGCTACGAGGATAAATACATAAAGTGGACCACGCTGCGGCAGGGAAGGGACCAATACGTGCCGGAGTTTACCAATATTTTTCATACCTTGGGTATCAATGACTCTAAGCTGCATTTGGTACTCAAATATTGTGGCTTCCTACTCAGGTACATCTAGGACGAGATGGAGTTCCTAGACATCTCCTCACTTAACACGGCATACTGATACACTGTCAAGATCGAGCAGAAGTTTAAACAGAAGAAGCGAGACTTTGGATCTACGAATCCGAAGCAAGGGAAAGGTGCCCCCAAACCGCTGAAAAAAAGGAAAAATCCAAGGCTATGTGGCCCAGGACAACCTGCGAAAACCTCAAGCAAAAAACAACACTATGAAGCCAAAGAAGGACACAGGAAAGTGGTGTGAGTTCCATTAGAGCTCCACTCACAACACAAGTGAGAGTCGGGCCAAGTATTCACTAGTGGTTGAGCTCAAGTCTTCAGAATCAGATGCAATTTTTGAATTTGAGTTAGAACCCGATAAGGGGAATGACAAAGGGAAGTAGATTATCGATGCTGAGCCCAATGCCATTGTTGCCACCATGAAGATCCAAAACGAGGAAGCCAAATATCCAGAGGAGGAGGAGCACCTCTTTCACTTCCATATGTGGGTAAAGGGTTCCCCGCTACATTTCATTATCGATGGCGAGAGCTCATTTTGGCAGAGGTCATGAAGCAGTTGGGCTTACCAACCATAGCGCACCCACAACCATACACCATCGGGTGGCTTCACCAAGGATGGGATCTTCGCATGAGCCAACAGTGTTGCCTTCCATACAACATCAAGACCTTCATGGATGAGGCATTGTGTGACATTTCTCCCCTTGATGTTTGTGACGTATTATTAGTCCAACCATACTTGTGGAAGCAACATGTTGTGTATGAGTCAAGGTCTCGTGCTGTTATTGTTACTTTGGGAAATAAGTTGTACAAGGTACTGGAGGTAGCATCGCCTACTGCCATATCTTTGGTTACTACAAAACAATGCAGTAAGCTCATTTCCAAAATTGGGAAATTTGTTTTCCTGAGGATACGCCCTCAAGGAAAGAAGAATATGGTGGCCATGACCTCCAGACAGGGCCCCTCTGCACGACAACAACAGATGAACAAGTTCGTGTAGGAGTACGAGGACATCTTCACCTCCCCCGTAGGGATGCCTCTGCACTACCAGGTCAAGCACTCCATCGATCTGACCCCAAGTGCACCATTGCCCATTGGACCAATCTATCGGCACTCCGTTCTGGAGAATGACGAAATCAAGATGCATATTTAGGAATTGCTGCAGAAAGGTCACATCCAACCGAGTTCATCGCCCTGTGGGAGCCTGATCGTGTTGGTACAGAAGACGGATGGGACTTGGAGGCTCTGTATTGACTATCGGGCACTAAACAAGATCACTATCCAGAATAGGTACCCGATCCCATGAATTGATGACCTTTTGGACCAATTAAAGGGGAAAAATATTTCAGCAAGATCAACTTGAAGCCAGGATATCACCAGGTACCAATTGAACCCTCTGATGTGTGGAACACTATCTTCAAAGCCAAGGAGGGCCTTTTCGAATGGTTGTTATGTCTTTCGGGTTGAAAAATTCTCCTGCAACCTTCATGAGGCCGATGGATGACATCTTGCGGCCATTCACCAACTCATTTGTAGTAGTATACTTGGATGACATTCTGATCTTCAACCAGAGTTGGGAAGAGCACCTCCATCACATCCAATAGGTTCTCCAAACAATGCGGCAACACAAGCTATGTGCCAATTTGGAGAAATGCACTTTTGGCATGACCCAAGTTCAGTATTTGGGATACATTATTGATTAACAGGGAGTGCATGTGGATCCAGCCGAGATCCAAGTCATTCGAGATTGGCCAACACCAAACACTCTAACAGAGCTCCGCAACTTTCTGGGTCTTGCTAATTTCTACCACAGGTTCATGTTGGGATTCTCTCATATCACTTGGCCCTTGAGTCAAGTCACCAAGGGAGGAGCGAAAGAAAAATTATTTTTGTTTGAATCTCAACAGAAGGCATTCACAGAGTTGAAACATTGCCTCTGATCAGCACCAGTGCTCGTATTACCAGACTTGCAACAACCATTTGAGGTCGAGACAAATGCCTCTGACTATGCTATTGGGGCAGTCCTTACTCAACAAGGGCATCCAATGGCATATCATAGTGAGACACTTTCAGACACAGTCGGGAAGTATCCCACTTATGAC
This sequence comes from Pinus taeda, assembly GCA_000404065.3. Lineage (NCBI taxonomy): Eukaryota > Viridiplantae > Streptophyta > Pinopsida > Pinales > Pinaceae > Pinus > Pinus taeda. The sequence continues at coordinate 259,974 of APFE030075003.1, forward strand.
AAAGAGATGTATTCAATTGTGCAGGCCTACGAACAATGGAAGCATTACATTTTGGGGAAGGAAATAGTCATCCACATAGACCACCAGCCCCTACAATTCCTATAGACGCAAGGAAAGTTGCAGAACGATCGCCATCAGAAGCGGTCCATATACCTGTAACAGTTCCATTTGAATATCAAGTATAAGAACGGAAACACAAATAATGTTGCATATTGCCTAAGCCGACCACCGATCATGGCGTTAACTACTGTGCTCAACTCTTGTGGGCATGAGACTTCTGATTAGCCACTTTTCTACAAAAGCGAACTAGAATTTGGCCACACATACTAGACGCTCTTGGAGGGTCAGCATGTTCTGGATTTTCATCTCCAGGATGCCCTGTTATGCCACCCGGGTCACCTTTGTGTTCCTTCAAGCAAACGTGCCAAGATGATTTGGGAAGTGCACTATAGTTGGGTTGTTGGGCATTTCGGGGTCGAGAAAACAGTGGAACTACTATAGAAGTATTTCTATTAGTTAAATCTTCGACAGGATGTCGGGAAGTACATTAGATCCTGCACTGCCTGTGCCATTGCCAAACCAACCATCAAGAAGCAAGGCCTCTATACTCTACTACCTACCCCTAGTCGACCTTGGAATTCATCTCCATGGATTACATGTCAGGCCTTCCTTCTACTAAGCATGGCAACCACTCTTTTTTTGTGGTCGTCAACAGTTTCTCGCAGATGGCAATTATGGCGGCCTGCAAGAAGAATATCACAACAGAAGTCACTGCTAAACTCTTCTTTGAACGAGTGTGGGTACACTTTGGGATCCCACAATCTATCATCTTAGATTGGGACCGCAGGTTCCTTAGTGCATTTTGGTCCAGTATTTGGTCAATGCTAGACACCAAGCTCACTGAGTCCACAGCTTCCCATCCCCAAACTGATGACCAGACAGAGGTCGTCAACAGGATGATCGTACACATTCTGCACATGTACAACTTAAAGAATCCACACAAATGGGATGAGAGCCTCCCCTATGTCCAGCACAAATATAGCCGGGCTCTTCACAACTCAGCTGGACACATCCCCTTTCATGTGGGCTTGGGATTCCAGCCACTATGTCCCATTAATGTGGCCATGCCATTTGCATATACTCAGGCATATTTAGCTCATGTCCAGTCTGAAACCGATAAGGAAAACAACTTCATTAAGCACATCCAACATATCCGCCAGAAGTTACACGATATTATGGAGAAATCAAATGCCAATTACAAGCAACGACATGATCAACATCGGGTGCCACACAAGTTTCAGGTGGGCAACAAAGTATGGTTGCATTTGCAAAAGGAATGCCTTACCAGAGCCTATCAGAAACTTATACCACTCCAATATGGTCCTTACACCATTAGCAAGGCCGTGGAAGACAATGCATTTGAGCTCAACCTTCCCCCATTCCTTGGCCTGCACCCAGTGTTCAATGTTGACCGCCTTCCACCATACTTTCCACCATTGTTAAACACATCAAACATTGTAGAACAAATCACACCTACAGAGTTAAATCCTGATTGTATGGAACATGCCACAACTGATCGAATCATGGACATGCAGAGCAAGAAAACTTGACAACAAAGGATCCAATTATATCGATTTGTCAAAGCAGGCCAACTCCTTCACCAGGGCAAGTGGTTCACTGGGGACCAAGTTCAACAGAAGTTTCCTCATCTCATGGAGGAACTCAATGCAATGGG
>APFE030075006.1:0-18807 GCA_000404065.3 Pinus taeda
AGCATTTTGAAGGATAAAAAAAATTGAAAGTTATTCAATCTATCAAAGTATTGTTTAAATCCCTATACAATAATGACATTGATCAAAGTATATCTACCTATATTTTAATCCTAGAGACATCTAATATCACATGTTTGCAATAGTGAAATGAATAATGTTAATTTATTACAGAGAAATCCAACATACAAAAAACAATAGATATAAATAAACAATTGGTTCAATTGTGGCTAAGTTCAAGGCGTGTGCAATATGATCTTATGTGGTTACATTTCTCAATCACACCTGTAAGAGCAATTCATTTACTAATGCAACCTTTGACATAGTAGTATTTTTTGTTTGTGAAAAAATAAAAAGAAATTTGAAAATAATTTACTATTGTCAATTGAATTGCTTTTTTTTTATGCTTTTCATTATAGAAGTGTGACCTAGATTAAATGAAATTAAGACCTGCCCTTCAAATTTGATCACTACTGGGGATAGCTAGATTTTGCATCACGAGATGGGTAGTTCCTAGTTTCTTGATTGGGCAGCCGCGATATCTGGTCAAGTTTGTCCTTAGTCAGCACGCCTTGCAAACACATGTTTCGATGCCTGCTATGTTGTAATGCAGCAGCAGAAATAACATGATCTCTGTCAGCTGTGGGACGGGGCTTCTGATGGTAATAACGAAGAAATTGACGAGAACCAAGTATCTTGTTTGACTCTGATGTTGTTCCATCTTCAGACTTTCTCTTGATGACTAGTTCAGTACCTCCTAACCCCAACTCGAATTCAACTTCTTTTTGTGCAGCCATTATTTGCGTTTCATAAAACTGATCTAAATGCCTATTTTCTTCTTCATCTCCATCTCCATCTCCATAGTGTAATTTGCAGTGGCTTTTAGAGATCATATGATTCCTAACAGCTTCTAGGCTTGAAAATGGTTGTCGTTCCTCATTGCAATACAAACAAATGAAACCGTTGGCAACCTGCGATGGCATAAAAAATGAAAAAAGGAAAAGAGAATAAGAATTCAATTCCAATTCTGAGCTTGAAATTAGTTGAAAGAGAAGAGAAGAGAAATAATACGATATAATTTACATACATATGATCTTGAGAAACATCATATCCTTATGAAATATAAATAAACATACCTTACCCCCAAGGTAACTGAGTAATCCTCGGGGATCTTTCAAAGATTCTGCATGAGGAATAAAAAGGCCATGCTGCTTGTGCATATGCTCTATACACCTCTCAACGGTCCCTGCATCTGCCCTGAAATCACATATGAAGCAGCGGGTGGCATCCCACTGTGGTGATTCGGAGGAGCTGCTAAAAAAGCCGCTGCCATACATCTGCTTCCTCTTCGACTGTTCATCACGAAAAGCTTGCCGTTTATTTTCAAATAAAGCTTCTGCCACTGGAGGAAGGCCAACAACCTAAGAAATTGAGAATGAGAATGAGAATGAGAATGCATTAATAATTTCCGTTAAGATAAAATACATTCCACAAGTTGAAGTAAAAGACAGATAAAACTTAAAATACTATACTGTCCATTCCATTCTATTCAGAGGTGTGATAATAACAAATTAATTAGTTAATGCATATACCTCTCTCTTGAGATTGTAGCGGTGCCACTGAGACTTGCGATGAAACACCTGCTCTTCCTCCTCATCGAATTGGGCATTGCAGGTGCTGCAGCCAAATGCCATTATTGTTTTATTAAAATTCAACGGTCCCCTTACTTACTTCGGCTCTATGAACGTTATATACTTCTTTCACTCTCACTCTATGCTTTTGAAAATAGAAAACTGCCATTTGATTTATACCACATTGGCCTTTCATGTCCGGAAACGTCAGGTCATCACGTCTGACCTTTCACGTCGGCCGGAACGCATCCTCATTACTTGTAAAAATGTACAACAATCCCACTCTGTGATTAAAGTGCTCATCGACTATAATTATTCCTTTCATAAGATTATGATACTCACACAATAAGCAAGATATCCAGTCTTCCTAAGGATCAAAGAGGCATCCTCAACCATATTTTGGCCTCATACCAACTACGTTTTACAAGTACAAATCTAGTGGAATGTTTTTTTTTTTTAAATTCCACTAAATTAAGTAAATTGAAAATATGTTTTTTAATATTTTAATTGAATATTTATTAATATATAAATCAATTTCTCATATATAGGTAATTATTCTAAATTAATTTTCATTCTTCTAAAAAAAATTAAAATTATTTATTAAAAAAGAACGTTGCAGGTATGTTAAAACTCACTCTAAATTGAGCTTGAAACACTTGCTTTAGAGACAACCTACTAAAAACAATATTAAATTTGTGCTCGATTTATTTAACAGTTTGTATGTATGGCATGTTTATATTACCATATGAAATTGTTCCATATGATTGTACAAAATTGTGCGATATCTATACGCAAGCATGCATTGTCAAAATTGCATCTTTCCTTGGTTCTCCATTAGTTTGTGTGAAAACCACTATCTCTACCTATCTTTATACTTTCTGCCAAGACCAAAGCCCTAATATATATTTTTAGTTTACTCCTATTCCATGTCATGGATGCATGAAATATAGCTTTATAGACATGAAATATAGCTTTATAGACTTATTTCGAACATGAGGTTCACTTTCTTTCAATTCTAAAATAAAATTACTATTTTAAATTTGCTTTTTCCAAAATATTTGAAATGACATCTTCTTTGTTCACACTAAACTTATTTAGAGATTCCTATTCAAGCAATAATTCTAAAAGCTTCTTTTTAGTGAGGAAGGAATTATGTACCAATCCAAGTCTACTTTTGAATTCATCAAACTTCCTTCTTGCCAAGTGCTTGGTAAGAATATTTAACTATTAGTTGATATGTGGGAATATACTAAAGCTTCTTTGCTCCCTTCTAAACACTCTCTCATATTAAGTTCCAAAACCTCTTAGAAGAAAATTTATAGTGAAAATGTCAAGTGACCTATTTACCCCATAAATCACATTTTGACTTCAACCTTAAAACTCCGTGAATGACCCCAAGTCTCTTCCTCCCCTTCTCCTTTGCATCTCAAATCTCTTCACTGAAATCCATGAATGACTCCTTTTATCCAAAAGAGCCCATTCAAATCTAAGTAACACTCAAGTTTAAGATAAAACAATTCTAAATATAATAAAAATGTAAATTATTTCAACACTATACATGTATATTAATATTAATATGTAATGTGTTAATATAAATATAACTGATTGTGCACAACGTGTAATTAATACTCGCTCCATGCAAAATCCTTCAACATCAAGACACAAGCGTAAGTAAAAAATTTCACTTATAAGTGCGAATGAAGCACAAAAAATGACCAGTTCTAGAAATAAGTATGCTTTATTGTTTTTAAGAGAAAATCAATCAATAGAAGAGTCAGTGAGAGCATAGTCATCCATGGAGGGGTGTACTCGAAACCAAAACAACAACTAGAAGAGTTGTTACAAGAATACGAGGATGTTTTCTAGGAACCTAAAGGGTTACCACCCAAGAGAGAAGTGGAACATGAGATGCATCTATTGCCAAAATCCCCATTACCAAACATTGGGGTGTATAGGTAGTCTACTATAAAAGCAAGTGAGGTGAAGAAGAAGTTGTGACAACATCTAGAACATTGCACCCATCCTAATGGATATGGGCTTGTATGATCATGAACTTCCAATCCCAATTCGTTGACTGTCTTTGCCACAATGATATTTTCCTGTGATCCCAAGTCAAATAAAGCATCAATCTTTCTCTTCTTGACTTGTATCTTTATGTGGAATAGTTTGGTAATTTTTCCTTCTCTTCTTGTTGTTGAAGGCTACTTAGGTTCACCTCCTTCTGCATTGATGTATAGATGATATTCTCATCCACGTCTGAGCTATTTTCAACCCGGTTACTTGAATCAGTGGCCGTGAGATTCTTCTTCTTTATATCTTTCTTTTTTATCTTCAAGTTAAGCTTTGGATGCAACTTGCAACACTTTGCCTCTGTACAACCATCAATCTTACAATTATTGTAGTGGTTGTTGGGATCTTTGCACTTGTGTGTTGTGGCTTCTGTCCTTTTATATGTTCACCCTTTCCACTTCTTCTTCCCCTCCTTAGAAGCACCTTGGTGTTCCTTTTGCTTCGAACCACTCGATTTCCTTTTCTTCTCGCTTATGTTCTCTAGGTATTGTTCCTGTATGTAAGATTTGTCCATTGATCTAGATTTAAACAACATCAATTACTTTTGTAGATGGTTGTGTGGACCCATCAAATACTTGAGGAGTACATCTAGGTTGTTTGGGGAGATACCCAACCTTATGGCCATTTTTTTGAACTCTATGGAGTACTCCTGTACAATCTAGCCTTTCTTCTGCCTAAAATAATGAAACGAGACCCATTGGTCCTCTATGCACCCGACAGAGTAAAATTGTGAATTTATGAGGCTTTTGAAACCCTCCCACTTAGTCTCTAGAGGATATTCCTCCAACCTCAAGGTTTTCGTGTTTCTTACCCACAAAGTTAAGGCATGTCCCTCTAATTTCAACCGAGTAAATGAAATCTTCTATTCTTCCTCTATATGGCGAACACTTAAATATAATTCTAATTGCTACAGCCAATGATTTAGCTTTAGAGTGTCAATCTCACCTGGATACAAATTTATTTCTACCTTTTCCTCTCTTTCGAATAGGGTGTTGTAGCATCTTTGTTTTTGAAAAGTTAGCCATTAGTTGAAAAAAATCAAAAATACCATTGTATAATGATAAGCTAGGATATGGACCAAAAGGAAAATTGAAAATAAAAAATGTTAGGAATTATTATTATTTTAGGTCCATATCATATAAAATTTTAGGGTAGTTGCTCTAAAAAAAGGAAGGCAAATGATAAAATGTTAGATAAGCAATAGACAAAAAAAATTGCTTTAGAAAATAAAAATTAAGGCTGCTAGTTCAAATGCGCCTTTGAAATTTGTTATTTAGTTTAAATAATGCTTAAATTCCTTAATCGGGGCTTAATTATGTTGATAAAGTTTATTATCTTGCAAATAATCAACAATGCATGATTTTATTATGAAGTTAGAAGTGACAAAATGTCACATCAAGCGCCATTTAAGCGGCCTCTAACTTTCGATGGTCAAGATAACCCCCACCAAGATCAACGACGAAGGATCCATTTTGGGCCTCCTTCACTGTTTTTGGTTAACGTGGGCAAGACCCCCAAAAAGGTGGTTTTAATGGCCACTCGTTTTCTCTTACGTGGTAACACGACATGATTTCAGGTCCCCTTAGCCCAAAACCATGACCTGCTCACCATACGAAATACACCAACGGTTTTGACCTGTCAACTCATTCATCACCGCACCTTCCACATCCGCTTTTCCTCATTCATTTCCATGCCTCCAGCTCATCCACCACCTCAATTATCAGTTACGCTCTGTCCACTCAATTACTGCCATGTAGTGATCCATTACATTGCTCCCGTCCTGTTGGCCATTAACTCCTACAAACCCGTTGTAAAATTACCATTCTTGTAATAAATCTCCTACTGTAATATTTAAATAGTAAATTGTAAATATCCTACAAATAACATGTTTAAGTGATGATAATAATTTTCTTTCCTCTGATCCTATTTCCTGCTAATTCCCTTCCTCTGTAAATTGCCCCTGTTCAAAAAGCTACTGCAACCTTTCGTCATCCATCTCAATACACTTTAAGCTCATCTTCCAGCATAATGGCTCCCATAGTCAAAACCCAGAAAAACATTGAAGAAGCAAGCCCCTCCATCGCCCCCGTTGATCTAGAGTGGATTCCCCTGACTGATGCCCTGTTTAAAGTTTCAGATTGTGAGTGTGAATTTGATTTTATCGAATTGCACCCATGGTTAAAAAAAAATACATTAACCAGGGGGACCAAATTAGGTTCTAGGAGACTCATTTGCCCATTTTTTCATTCCCAAAAACTCATAGCTTCCAAGATCTTATAACCTGGTGCCAAGCCCATTATGAATATGTACAGAGAGTAGCAATGGCTCAAAATGGAGACATGCTGATTACCATTAATGCTCAGAACATCAACCATATGTTAAAGGTCCCCTCTTCTGATCCCCTGAGCTTTTTCTCACCAACAACCCTTGATCCAAATTGGATCCATGAAGAATAATAAAAGTACTATGAATGTATCAGATCAGGACAAACTTCGAATTCAAGAGCGCAGAGCAATCAGAAAAACCTCTGAACAATGACAGTTGGTAGCCAGTGTGGAATGACGAGGACCTCGGTCAAAGCGCGTTGATCGAGACCCATGGAGACTGCGCAGGAGGCGAAACTGGTACTTGGGAAGCCCAAGTCGGGAAAAGGAGGCAGTTTCGGATCGTTGGGCAAAACCCCTCGAGAAGGAAAGGCCTCGAAGCACTCGATCACATGGAAGCCGGGAAAACTGTGGTGAAAGTGCTAAAGGCTAAAGGTGGGACCCGTGCTCCAAAATCGGCGGTATATCAGGGGCATCCTTGGGTGGTAAGCGGATTTGGCGGAAACCTAGTGATTCCATTCAACACGTGACGCGTGGCAGGCAGAGGAGAGAGAAAACCGCCGCTCATCGCACGCTAACAGTCGAGCAAGTCAACCACGTGAAATGTGCGAATGACGTTGGATCTAGGGGCTCCAGATCTAACGGCTGAGAATGCGCCTGATGAAAGAACCAGATTTAACAGGGGATTAAGCCGAGATCTATAATTATTTGAGGTTCGATTTGATCATTGAGGTGGCAGATGACTCATTCTATAATGTAACCGAAGAACCGAGCCAATGAGGAAAAGCTGGCGCAGTTCACGAGAGGACAAGTAGCCACTCCCTATGAGCTGATTACCATGATGCAGAGACAGGGAGTTCCAAGTGAACAACATCAGGCGATCCGACGAAGGTGGAAGGCGAATCGAGCAATCATGAGATCGATTGGCTTTAAAGCCATGAACAGAGAACAGAAAAGACCAAGAGAGAGAGAGAGAGAGAGAGAGAGAGAACACCAAGAGGAAGAACCAGAGAGAAGAAGACAGAGTAAGAGAGGTGAAAAGACAGTGAAGCAAAAAGCAGAAAGACAGAAGGCCGAGCTGACCAAAGGCAACGTCAAGCACCAGAGAACTTGAGAGGTTCAAGCCATCCCTGAGCGGATCTGTCAGGAATTGAGTACCATATTGGGCTCCTCCCTTTAAAGACCAGAAAGGTCAAGTTCTGGTAAGGAAAAGAGTCTGTGTACTCTAGTGGCTTGGGGGATCCAAGAACCACCCTACCAAACATTGTTTTGTTTCGGGAGACTCAATCTGAGCTCCTCATTGTAATTATCTGCTTTAAAGACACAATAAAAGAAGGCCACCACTGAAAGCTAGATCGGAGACATAGCCCTGTAGGATAGGGTGAACTCCTTATTAATTGTTGTGTTCTTGTATTTGCGTACTGTGTTTCTCTTGTTGTTTTCCATTTTCTAGTGTCTGTGTATTTTGCAATCCGCTCGATCCGTTGCCTAAAATAACTTAGACACACACGAGCACATGAGTCTATAATACCTTCATTCAATAATTCTCTAACTAAGATCACTCAAAGGGTGATTTCCAGATCAAGTGGTATTAGAGCTCTAGGCTGTAAGGTTAGACAAGCTTTTGTTGGTTTAGCTGTGAATGCTCACTAGATCAAAGCTCAAATTAGGAGAAGGAGAGTTGGTCGAAACTAATCCTAAAATTGGGAGAGTCTGTCCTCGGAAGACAATGTCAGAGGAAGGTTCTATGGGACCAGACCCTCAATTCATAGAAAGTTTCCTGGCCATAAATTCCATGGTAGAAGAAATGTATAAGGACCTTAGAAAACACAAGGATGAAGATTCATCAGGTTCTAAACAAGAAAAAGGAGAAGATGAATCACACTTCCATGACCACTCAAAAGGAAAAGGGAAAGAGGAAAGCTTTCTCACACCTCCTAATAGTCCTGTACATAACAAGAAAGCATATTTGATTAAGCTAGATGTTAAATTTGATTTTCCTATATATGATGGAGAGTTAAATGCAGAAAAGTTGGAAAATTGGATTAGACAAATTGATGTGTATTGCAGAGTGCAGAACATCGACTTAGACAAGAGCAAGATTTACCTGGCAAGCCCACGCCTTGGTTTGGTGGGAAGGCAGAACCCAAGCTGACATGAAAAGACATGGTAAGACCATCTCTGTCTGGAGTGAATTTGTGTCTGCGATCAAAAATTAGTTCTATCCATTGGCCTACATGCAACAAGCCATGATGAGTTGGCAGACTTTGCGACAGTTGAAAGGGCAAAATGTGCAAGGGTACACTCAAGAATTTAGAAAGAGAGCATTGATTCTAGGAATCTCATTAGACTCACTTGAAACTCTTTCGAAGTACATTGGTGGTCTACACAGCTACATGAGGCACACCATCCTCATGTTTAATCCCACTAGTATAGATGAGGTATCTATACAAGCTACTCATCTAGAAGTTAGAGGAAAGAATGGAAATCCATAAGTTGGGGAACCATCCCAACCCACTACAAGAAAGAGTAAGGAGAAAAGAAAGCAGAAGTGGAAAGGAAGGAAGGCTAACACTGCATAGAAAAGTAAAGCTTCATGCACTCGCTGTAAAAAGGATGGGCATGATGATGAGCATTGTTGGATTCTGCATCCAGAGCTAACACCTAAGAAGTTCAAGGGCAAGAAGAAGAAGACTGTTGTATCTATTCAGAAAAAATTTGGGGTCAGACTCAGGAGATGAAACAAACATTGCAGCCACAAGAATAAAAGGTAAGAATTCTCAAGCATTTACTAGTAATTTTGCACAATCTATCACTAATGAAGAAATGAGAGAAAAAGACATGAGCTTTTCCATATTCGAGTTATTTCCAAACATCAAAAGATTGATACTTTGTTTGATAGTGGCTCACAAGTAAATTTAATTTTTGAAGCAATTGTAAAGAAATTGGGATTAGCAACTACACCTCACAAGAAACCATACCCATTAGGATGGTTGGATGATAAAGCACAACTACAAATGACTAGACAATGCAAACTCAAGTTTTCTCTTGGGTCAACATTTGTAGATGAGGTTGAGTTAGACATAATTTCTCTGGATATATGTGGAATTGTTTTAGGAAGTCCTTACTTGTATGATAGAAAAGCTATTTTCTATAGAGCTGAGAACAAGTATCTACTTGTTAAAGATGGAATCGAATACTTTGTAAGAGATCATAAGTTGAAGAATAATTATATTCTCATAAACTCAGGGCAGATGAAAAGAATGAGAAATTCATGCAAACAATTCTTACGAATGGTTGTAAAGGAAAATAAACCTAATAAAGCCAATGTTTTTGAGGGCTATAATGCTAAACAACAAGCTGATTTAGAAAAGGTTGTTCCAGAGTATGATATCTTGTTTCAAGAACCTACAGGTCTGCCACCCAAAAAGGAAATAATACATGCTATTATTTTGCAACAAGATGCTAATTTTCCTAACATTAGAATGTACAGGTTTTCTGCTTTAGAGAATGATGAAATCAAGAAGCAGGTGCAAGAGTTGCTTGAGAAGGGATTTATCGGGCCTAGTACATCACCATGTGGGTCACCATTCATTTTGGTGAGAAAGAAAGATGGCTCATGGAGAATGTGAATTAATTACCGAGCACTCAATAAGATAACAATCAAAAATCGTTATCCCCTTCCTCACATAGATGATCTTTTAGATCAATTTAAGGAAACTATTTATTTCACCAAGCTAGACTTGCACAGTGGATACCATCAGGTCAGAGTTGTAGAACAAGATGCACAAAAGACTGCTTTCAAAACAAAGCAAGGATTGTATGAGTGGCTAGTTATGCCTTTTGGCTCAACTAACGCTCCTTTTGAGACCTGTTTTGGTTTCACACCAAGGTCTCATTTGGATTTTGTATTTGGTAAAGATACCTCAGTCGAGGGACACAATGATGTGGACAAGGCAACTGGGTTCATTGAACAAATCCAGGAGATCCACCAGGTAGTACAAGAATAGCTAGAAAAGAGCCAAGCCAAATACAAGGCAAGGCATGACAAGCATCAGATGGAGCATAGTTTCCAAGTTGGTGACCAAGTCTGGTTGTACATCAGCAAGGACAGGATGCAAGGTGAAGGTAAAAAGCAAAAGCCTATCAGGTATGGAGCTTTCAAAATACTTGAGAAGATTGGTGAAAATGCTTTTTTCCTTGATCTACTAGCTTACATGCACATCTACTCAGTCGTAAATGCAGATTGCTTAAGATTGCTTGAACCCTCTCTAATTGAGGATCCTGAAGATCAGAGTCAATTTCCTTTTATTAATGACCTTCTACCTGAATATGTTAATGAATTACAGGAAGACACAGTTCTATATAGGAAGGTGAGGACGACGCGCATAGGAGATGTTGAGCACCTCAGAGTAGGGCTTAAGGGTTCAAAGCTGAGGAGTGCGAAGTGGATTGAGATTAGACAAGTGAGGCAGCAGTACCCTCACTTAGTCGATGCTTGAAAACCAACTTTTGGTGGTCCAAAATCTTTTTCAATGGGAAGGCCGTGATCCGAATTGGATCCATGAAGAATAATCAAAGTACCATGACTGTATCAGATCAGGAAAAACTTCGAATTCAAGAGCATAGAGTAATTAGAAAAACCTTTGAATAGTGGCAGTTGGCAACCAGCGTGGAATGATGAGGACCTCGGTCAAAGGATGCTGATTGAGGCCCATGGAGACTGCGTAGGAGGAAAAACTGGCACTTGGGAAGCCCGAATTAGGAAAAGGAGGCAGTTTCTGATGCTGGGAAAAACCCCTCGAGAAGGAAAGGCCCCGAAGCGCTCGGTCGCATGGAAGCCGGTAAAACCGTGACGAAAGCGCTAAAGACTAAAGGTGGGACCCGCGCTCCAAAATCGGTGGTATATCGGGGGCACCCTTGGGCAGTAAGTGACTTTGGCTGAAACCTAGCGATTCCATTCAATGCCCGACGCGTGGCAGGAGAAGGAGAGAGAAAATCGCCGCTCATCGCGCGCTAATTGTCGAGTAAGCCTATCGCATGAAATGTGCGAATGACGTTGGATCTAGGGGCGCCAGATCTAACGCTGAAAACACACTTGATGAAAGAACCGGATTTGACAGGGGATTAAGCCGAGATCTACAAGGATTTGAGGTTTGATTTGACCACTAAGGTGGCGGATGACTCATTCCACGATGTAACCGAAGAACTGAAGCGACGAGGAAAAGTTGGCATAGTTTGCAAGAGGACAAGTGGCCACTCCTTGTGAGACGAGGACCATGACGCAGAGACATGGAATTCCAAGTGAACAACAGCAGGAGATACGACGGAGGTGGAAGGGGAATCGAGCAGTCATGAGATTGATTGAATTTGAAGCCATGATCAGAGAACAGAAAAGATCAAGAGAGAGAGAGAGAGAGAGAGAGAGAGAGAGAGAGAGAGAGAGAGAGAACACCGAGAGGAAGAACTAGAGAGAAGAAGATAGATTCAGAGAAGCAAAAAGACAGTGAAGCAAAAAGCAGAAAGATAGAGGGCCGAGCTGACCAAAGGCAGCGTCGAGAACCAGAGAGCTTGAGAGGTTCAAGCCATCTCTGAGGGGATCTATCGAGAATCGAGTACCATATTGGGCTCCTTCCATTAAAGACCAGTAAGGTCAAATTCTAGGAAGGAAAAGAGTTTGTGTACTCTAGTGGCTTGGGGGATCCAAGAACCACCCTACCCAACATTGTTATGTTTTAGTAGACTCAATTTGAGCTCCTCATTATAATTCTCTGCTTTAAAGACACAATAAAAGAAGGCCACCACTGACAGCGAGACTGGAGACACTGTCCTGGAGGATAGGGTGAACTCCTTATTAATTGTTGTGTTCTAGTATTTGCTTACTATGTTTCTCTTGCCGTTTTCCATTTTCCAGTGTCTGTATATTTTGCAATTTGATCAATCCGTTGCCTAAAATAGCATAGACACACAGCAGCACATGAGTCTGTAATACCTTCATTCAATAATTCTTTAAATGAGATCACTCACAGGGTGATTTCCAGATCAACCCTCCTTGATCTTTACAACAAACTCACCTTTCCACAGAGAACTGCTATTTTTTAGATTTTCTTAGCTGAAGATGCCAAATCGCCTAAAAGAAATCCACTCTAACCATATTCTAATTTTCCTGAAGCCACTAGACATGTTACCTCTTTATTATCCTACCTCCTAGGGTATGAGAATGATCACATCGTAGAAGAATCCATTTTTGGATTCCTCTCCATTTTCAGTGTAGAATTTCAACCAACATTCATGTTTAATTACAGCCAGCTCTTGGATGATAATATTCATGAACAACTAATCCATTTCACTAATCAAGGAGTATTCAGATACCCCTTTGTGATTATTCATATGTTTTTATTTCAGAGAGGTGATTTATTGAATATTCAACTTCAGAAGCAGGATGATCGAGGGATGGATCAATCAACGATCTATTGGAAAGAGTTATTCAAAGCCAATTCAACAAAGTGTACCTCTTCAAACTTCATTGAATTGTTCATTCATCCAGTTCTTCAACTTATCAACAATCAGACAGAACCCAGGATTAATGAATAAATCAGAAAGACTATGCACTTATCTTATCAGACAAAGACATGTGACTGGTATTTATACCATAATTATACTGAGATCAAAGTCTATGGCAGTGAGTTAGCTCCCTACAAACTACCTAAGTATGTGCTAATGAGAATTTTCTCATTGGAATACATAAGGAAAAAGATTGACATGGATGAGCTGCATTTTGTTTCAGCCAAGAAGAAGTCATAATTCAAGCTCAAGGCCCATATAGGATCCTTTATTTGCAATACCAGGTCTGCAGGTATGGAAGTTGATCAACTGTTAAAATAGATGAACACCAAGCTTAGTTTTACTTGGTCTTATGATCCTTTTGGGATCATTTCAACATTAAGAATTCAGCTGAAGTCTACACCATACAACCACACTCCTAGACCTGAATTAGAGAAATACACGAACCAGGAGGAGTGGTCTGAAGGGACTCTACAGGAAGCATATGAAAATATTATTTCAACACCACACGTGAACACTTTAGTGACAAAGACAAATCCACTAAAGAGGACTACAGAGGAGACTACATTTGATACAAACCTAGTTAAAGATTTCATTATTCAGCTGAAGAAGCTAAATATAGGATTGATTATGTCATCAGGTAGCAGGAAACTAGACTTTATTGATCTTGGAGATCAAGAAGAAGCCTCAAGAATAGGGACGACAGATCCCAATTATTCTTTTTCGAAACCTATGGAAATAATCCAATCTACAGAGGCCAACGCTGCTGGAGATGTCAATAGATTTTCTAAATACAGAGAGATTAAGCAGAATAATGACACTCTTAAGGCTCATATGTACATCCAATTTTGGAAGAAGACATCTACATCACAACACAGACTTCCCTCTCCCTTTGACAGTGAGAAAGGGAGGATGCAGTTGGCCTTCCTACAGGCTCAAGTTCCATTTCCTAAGTCAATTGATGACTACAAAAGGAAAATTTTATCCTTTGATGCAAATCATATTCACCCTGTAGATCAAATGGACATGCACATGCAATCAGGAGAAATGTTATTCTCAAAAATGACCACCACTGTCATGACACTTTCTAAACTAAGAACAACTTTATCTAATACTCAGTCTCAACTTAAGATAGAGAAACTGTCATCAATAGCTAAAGAAAATAAGTTAAAAACGCTGGAAGAACTTATTGTAAAGATTGGGTATGATCCCAAGGATTGCAAGGTAGTGGAGGAGATTCTGAAAAAGAAGAATGTAGATATTTAAGCTCTCGGGAAACAATTAAAGTTGCCATCTACTAAGGACCTACAGACCAAGGAGATGGCAGAAAATGTGAAAAATAAAGAGGATTTGTTAAAGCTTATTTTTTAGTAGAATATGCAGATTAAAACCATGGAGGAACGTATTGAGAAACCACTTAAAGAGAAGGAAGCCTTACAACTGACCATAGTGCTTGTTACAGTAACTCCCATCACTGGAGCAGAAACCAGTTCGTCTTCTATAGGTAATGAAACTTCCCTAGTAGCAGAAAATGCAAATTTGTCATAGGAGCTGCAAGCATAAAAGCAACAATATGACAAGTTGCTTTAGAAGTTTCAGGCTTTGGAAAATAACAAGATAAAAAATGATACAATGTATTTCGAAGAGATGCAAAGGACACATCGGCTTGAGAAGAAAGTCAAATAGTTAGAAGATCAAACATTCATGGCAGATACCTTGACCCAAGCCAAAGAAGACATTTGGTTTAATATTTCTAACTTTGTTTCATAATATGGCCTTCTGTTAAAATTATTTTTGAACGACATGAACTAATTGAGAAATGCATGACTAAGATAGAAATTCGAAAGGAAGCCTTGGATACAAAGCCTAAAGAAGCCACATCTATGATCAAGGTATTGAATTCTAAAAGCAAGGAAGAGCTACAGGAAATAAATATCACTGATAGGACGAGTACCATTTTAGAGATAAAGAAAGTCCTATAGAAGAAGAACCTACTGACTCAGCTGGAAACCAAATGTAAAGCTTTGGACATTGATGTCCAAAGGTTTCATTCAAAGTTCAGTAGGTTAAGTAAGAAAGGGTTGCCACAATTAACATTTGTTAATGATCAGTTAATAAAACTAGAAAGTTACAGTGAAAAGTTGTATAATATTGCTATTGATAAAGCACAATTTGCACAAGTGAAGGGAACAGATTACAAGGAAGGAATTTTTGGAAGCATTGGAGCCAGATTTAATCATCAGACTTTGACGTCAAAAACCTCTTTCTAGTAAAACCAACCTCTGAAAAGTACACTGAGGTTGATGAGGTTTATAGAATGATGGTAAATCTGGAAATTCCATCTGATGATAAATGGAATCAATTGTGTGAAATATTTGATTAGCCTTTTATCCAAACAGGAAAAAGGATGAATCATACAACACATCAACACATCTAGGAACAACCATGAACAGTTACCAATAGTCTACATCAAAATAGGGACAAGTCATGCAATAATTCATATTTCCTATTTTATATCAAGTTATTTTTGTAAATTAGTTTAAGATATTTTAAGATATTTTGTCTAGTCCTAAGCTAGTATAAATAACTATATTTCTGAGTTATCAAGGATCGAACCCTTCCATAAGAAATTTTGTAAGAACCGATGTACAAACTTTTTCTAGATCACTGATAATAAAGCAAAGGATTCTGAATTTGATCTCATACAGTCTCATTATCTTTCATAAGTCTTTCATGTGTTTCATTCACTCTGTTCATTTTGCATATGTTTAAGTTTTACAGAGATATTAGGTAAGAATAAATGTGTTGCAATTATTCTTAAAATTCCTTCTGAAGTTATTATTATAAAGAGATTGAGATATTGGATTGTTTGTCTGAAAGGCTTCTTCTAAATCATAAAATTGTCAGTATCTTATGTAATTTTAAGCATGTTTTGTTTAAATTTTGAAAATTGGTCAAAGGCTTTCCCACTTATGATGATTTATCTTTCTATCTGAAATTTAAATTAATCATATCTCCTTACAGTTCCTTTTGTACATTTTGTCAATTTAAATCACTGCATTGAGTTAAATAACAACCCTTTGATTATCTATTAGTACTATCTAAAGGGTTAAATACATCATTCTTATAAGTTGTTTTATGTATTGGTCCTCCATAAAAACCCAAAACCCAAAACCCCAAAACAATTATCTTAGATGCTCTGGCATGATCAATTGACCATTATCATCTTAGAGCTACAACATAGGGATTATGAATGGTTCACATCACTTAAACTAGGTTAATTTCTTTTTGGTTCCTTCTTCAACTCCATTATTTCTTCTCGATATCTTGATCTCCCCTGTAATTGAGGAACCCCATTCTTCTCCGAATATTGATCTTATTGGTTAGGGATTCCATGAGGCTCACAATATATTTTATATCTACAAGTTGTGCTTCTTTTCATGAAAACCTCTCCTTGGAGGGATTAGGATGGTTATTCACAGATTTCTTGGCCATGACTAATGTTTTGTGAATTTTTGCTTAATTGATATGGATCCCATGCAAATCCCCCTAGTATACCCAGAGAAACCTGTGTTGATACAATATGAACCATAAACTACCATGGATATTCGACATGACAATTCTTCATAACAGATCTACTAAAATATATTATAAAATGTGAAATCTACATTATGAGGGTTTATTTTCCTTAGATTTTTGGATCTATTAAGTATTGTTTATTCAGTATGCATGAAAATTATAATTAAAAAAAATATACATCAAGAAAATAAAATTTCACAAACCAAAATTGACACGAGTTATATATCGAGAAACCCTTTTGAGAGAAAGCCTAGCTGGAACATGGGGCTTCTCTGCTCTCATTCTTTGAATTGAAAATGTATGCAAGTACAAAGAAGTGAGGCATGTGGTTCATGGGTTTCTACAGTGCTCAAATTTTCTCTATTTTATTTGTATATCCTTGAAAATATTAAGTAGAAGGCTATAAACCATTGAAAATATAGATTAGCAAAGAGGGTTGGTAAAACGAAAGCAAATGTGTAACCACCAACTTGAGAACCTCTTTGAATCTCTCCATAATAGTATCATTAGGCATAAAGGGTTTGAAGTGATTGAATTAGACTCACAACGTTGAACCACATCCTTAAAGGAAAGAGGGTTTCAGGATGATCCACAATTACCCATGGCACCACTAAGGGGTTGAATCTTTTACAATTTAATAGTAAAACAATAAATAATTATCATGAAGTTGTTTACATTCAAAAATAATCTGATACTTGACCATTGAGATCCCCTACTTGAGTGCCAATTTATGTTTAATACATACAACATAAGCAAAAAAACCAAACCCACAAAATTGAAATTTTCCCTATTAACATGATAATGATTTGAACACTATCAATGTGATCATAACATTCTCTATTTAATTTCATCCCAATAACCACTTCATAAGAAAGCATTAATACTTGGCATGCAAGTATTTTGTCAATCACTTCACATTCACATTAAAACTTTTTATCAAACACTTAGCCAAAGCTTTCTAACTCTTTAAGAGCTGATTCCAAGCACTTGTGAAGAGATTTGGTAGTCCCACCATTGTCTTTACTATACTTTTGAATACAATGGTAGACTATCTTATGGCCCGCTTAGTACACTTGTTCCAGGGGCACTACCTTAGATATATAGTTATTTCACTACAATTCAGAGTTCCATCTATCATCCTCCTCCTCCTCTGGTTTAGATAAAGAGGTCCAGAGGGTATCAGAGTCCTTCATGGAAAAGCTAGAAAAATGTGAGAATTTTATAAATAAATAAGGTAGGAGATTGTGTTATGTGGGTAAATTATTTTTGTGTTAGTAAATTTAATATTTTATGTAGATCTGTTCGCGAGATTAGATTTGTTGGGTTTTATAGAGCTGAGTTGTGGCACAATCCTTCAAAATCCTTCAACATCAAGACACACAAGGATAAGTAAAAATTTTCACTTATAAGTGCGAATGAAGCACAAAACATGACCAGTTCTAGAAAGAAGTATGCTTTATTGTTTTTAAGAGAAAATCAATCAATAGAAGAGTCAGTGAGAGAATAGTCATCCATGGAGGGGTGTACTCGAAACCAAAACAACAACTAGAAGAGTTGCTACAAGAATACGAGGATGTTTTCTAGGAACCTAAAGGGTTACCACCCAAGAGAGAAGTGGAACATGAGATGCATCTATTGCCAAAATCCCCATTACCAAACAATTGGGGTGTATAGGTAGTCTACTATAAAAGCAAGTGAGGTGAAGAAGAAGTTGCGACAAATTCTAGAACATTGCACCCATCCTAATGGATATGGGCTTGTATGATCATGAACTTCCAATCCCAATTTGTTGACTGTCTTTGCCACAATGATATTTTCCTGTGTTCCCAAGTCAGATAAAGCATCAATCTTTCTCTTCTTGACTTGTATCTTTATGTGGAATAGTTTGGTAATTTTTCCTTCTCTTCTTGTTGTTGAAGGCTACTTAGGTTTACCTCATTCTGCATTGATGTATAGATGATATTCTCATCCACGTCTGAGCTATTTTCAACCTGGTTACTTGAATCAGTGGCCGTGAGATTCTTCTTCTTTATATCTTTCTTTTTTATCTTCAAGTTAAGCTTTGGATGCAACTTGCAACACTTTTCCTTTGTACAACCATCAATCTTACAATTATTGTAGTGGTTGTTGGGATCTTTGCACTAGTGCATTGTGACTTCTGTCCTTTTATATGTTCACCCTTTCCATTTCTTCTTCCTCTTCTTAGAAGCACCTTGGTGTTCCTTCTGCTTCAAACCACTCGATTTCCTTTTCTTCTCGCTTATTTTCACTAGGTATTGTTCATGTATGTAAGATTTGTCCATCGATCTAGATTTAAACAACAACAATTACTTTTGTAGATGGTTGTGTAGACCCATCAAATACTTGAGGAGTACATCTAGGTTGTTTGGGGAGATACCCAACATTATGGCCATTTTTTTGTATTCTATGGAGTACTCCTGTACAATCTACCCTTTCTTTTGCCTAAAATAGTGACACCAGATCACTGGTCCTCTATGTACCCGACAGGGTAAAATTGTGAATTTATGAGGCTTTTGAAACCCTCCCACTTAGCCCCTAGATGATATTCCTCCAACCTCAAGGTTTTCGTTTTTCTTACCCACAAAGTTAAGGCATGTCCCTCTAATTTCAACCGAGTAAAT
>APFE030075008.1:0-13520 GCA_000404065.3 Pinus taeda
ACAATAATAATATAAATCCACAAAAATAACAATAGAGGGATTCTATGGGGCACAGTAATAACAATATGGGGGCAATATAGGCACAAAAATATTAATAAGGGGTACAACTACAATAGTAATGGGGTAATCACTAGTATTATAGGGACCCAACAGTTGGGCAGGGGATCTAATATCCATAATGCATATAAAAGAAGGAACTGTTTGGTCTGGCTCATCCTTTCAGGTTTTATGAAATTAATATGATTAAGGTTACCACCTACAAACAAATGACTATGTGGAAGAAGATTATAGGGCCAGGGCAAGGTAAGCTACAGAGATTGTGCCTTAAAGATCTTTATGATGGGCAACGATTTGGCCCACTATTATCAGGATCCAAGTGTCTAAGGACGCTCATTTTATCATGGAATTCAGGATCTTGGGATCAGTTGTTGGAAATCAACACTAAAAACTTGCAACAGCTGATGGAATTGCAAATTGAAAACATGCATTTAGGTGATATAGGTTTGATGGTTTTTTCAAAGTGCTCAAAGCTGGAAGTATTTTATATGAGCAGGGTGTTTGATTGTCCTGATCTCCAGCAAACATTGATAACTGCTCAAAATGAGGAAGATTATCCCAAATCAACAGTCGATAATAAATTGTCTTCTTTCATACAGTGCCAACTATAGTCATCATAGTTAGTACTACTACAACAAAGACAAATACTCTATGGAGTCTATTGCTATGTTTTTTCATTCTCATTCGCACACACAAAAGTTTGGGTGGTGGGATAACTGGCTTGGAAATGGCATACTCCAATACTTTTGGTCTTGCCACGAGTACTTTTCTGCTAGTTTTTTTTCAATATTCAATTGGAATTCCTAGAAGCATTTGGAGGAATACAAATTGCAACTACTGACAAAAAGTTATGCCCTATCGAGTTGCAAGAAATTGATTATTAAATTTCAAGATGCTCTTGAAAGACTTGGAAAGCGGCTTGGATGACTCCTTAAATGGTGGCATTGCATACTCAATGGGTACAAATGAGAAATTCATAAACTCATCTAGTGATGAATGAGAGCAATTATCGTCAAAGCATAAAATACTATTTTATTAATGTTTGGGTGTTTTTGTTGTCTTTGTAATTCTGAGTATTCGAGGTCTCATAAGGCATTGTTTCTCAATCAGCAATACATACAAAAGTCGATTGGGCTCTTCATAATAGGTTTGTAAAATAAAATCATGAACAATATGAAAAAACTACAAATACAATGCATCAGTGTCAAGCAGTCCCAAATCTCACATTAAAATGCTAAAATTGTTGTATAAAATCTGAGAGGAATTTACCATATTAGGTTCACAAGACTAATAACTTAACAAAATGAGAAAAGAGGAATCCCAAATCTAGCACAAATTCCCTATTGAAAAGCACAATATATTTAAATTAAAATCATTTTAGAAGTTTCATCGAATTCCAGCAAACATTGATAACTGCTCAAAATGAGGAAGATTATCCCAAATCAACAGTCGATAATAAATTGTCTTCTTTCATACAGTGCCTGCTATAGTCATCATAGTTAGTACACTACAACAAAGACAAATACTCTATGGAGTCTATTGCTATGTTTTTTCATTCTCATTCTCACAAACAAAAGTTTGGGTGGTGGGATAATTTGCTTGGAAATGGCATGTGGTTACCATATGGTATAGAGCTCCATAATTGCTGCTCAATTTATCAGATCATATTGTAGCCATTGATGTCTTGTCAGTAGGTTGTATTTTCATGGAATTGATGAACAAACAATCCTTATTCCGTCCAAGGGAATCCATGAATACATTCTAGGATATGTGGAAATTTCTGTACACCCTACAACTGTTAAGAATTTTTTTTCCTTGTCCCATTTAATGCCTATTTAATACCTATTGAGATTGGAAAGGATACTACTAAGACAAAAAATAATGCATAGAAAAGAAGGAAATGAAAGAACTTCTTAGTTGGGCAGGGGATCTAATATCCATACTACATATAAAAGAAGGAATTGTTTGGTCTGGCTCAGATTATTGCTGAAACCGATTTCATGACCCAAAAAGTATTAAAAAATACAGAGTACAGAGTAAATACAATCAGCATGATGCAACATAGAGTTCAAGAGAGCAAGGAAATTTAAATAAATTTTGGAATATTTTTTCTGATGGAAATTCCAGTGAAAAATAAAATTTTTGTACACCCTATAGCCCTCAAGAAAACCGTTGAAACCAATTTCATGACTGAATATGTGGTTACCATATGGTATAGAGCTCCATAATTGCTGCTCAATTTATCAGATCATATTGTAGCCATTGATGTCTTGTCAGAAGGTTGTATTTTCATGGAATTGATGAACAAACAATCCTTATTCTGTCCAAGGGAATCAATGAATACATTCTAGGATATGTGGGAATTTTTGTACACCCTACAACTGTTAAGAAATTTTTTTTCTTGTCCCATTTAATGCCTATTTAAAACCTATTGAGATTGGAAAGGCTACTACTAAGACAACAAATAATGCATAGAAAAGAAGGAAATGCAAGAACTTCTTAGTTGGACAAGGGATCTAATATCCATAATGCATATAAAAGAAGGAACTATTTGGTCTGGCTCATCCTTTCAGGTTTTATGAAATTAATATGATTAAGGTTACCACCTACAAACAAATGACTATGTGGAAGAAGATTATAGGGCCAGGGCAAGGTAAGATATAGAGATTGTGCCTTAAAGATATTTATAACTGGCAGCACTAGAAACTTGCAACAGCTGATGGAATTGCAAATTGAAAACAACCATTTAGGTGATAGAGGTTTGATGGTTGTTTCAAAGTGCTCAAAGCTAGAAGTATTTTATATGAGCAGGGTGTCTGATTGTCATGATCAAGTTATTTATGTAGTTGCAAATGGATGTAGGAAACTGAGAAAGGTGCACCTTGATAGTTGCAAGTCCAAAGGAATTGGTGAGGAAGGGTTACTGTCCATTGCAAACAAATTTCATCAAACGCAAGAACTTGTCTTGATGGGCATTGCTATTTCGGTTGAGAGTTTGAGTGCCTTGGCTTCCAATTTCCTTGTGCTAGAAAGAATGGCACTCTGCAACAGTGATAGTGTTGGGGACAAGGAGTTGTCTTGTATTTCAGGTAAGTTCATATCATTGAAGAAGCCATGCATTCAAAATTGCCCAATATATGATGAAGGTCTTGTGACGATTGCCAGCGGCTGCCCTAGCCTTATAAAATTAAAGGTGAAAAGGTGTAAAGCAGTAATATCCAAAAGTTTCTTTCAGGTTAAGAAAAAAAGAGCCTCTTTGATCATTGTTGTTGATGGTGGTTCACAGACAACAGGAGAGGATGATTAGAGCAGAGTTAGATCTACATGCTTGGATATTGTAGCTAAACCTTAATCTTCCCAAAGAAAACTCATGTATGTGAATAGACAAGCAAAATAAGCATTGGAATCACTTGCAATAATTGTTTTTAAAGTGCCTCTAGAATCACGCCATGAGCTAGACTAATAACTTAATAAAATGAGAAAAGAGGAATCCCAAATCTGACACAAATTCCCTATCGAAAAGAACAATATATTTAAAGTAAAATCATTTTAGAAGTTTCATCGAATTCCATCAAACATTGATAACTGCTAAAAATGAGGAAGATTATCCCAAATCAACAGTCGATAATAAATTGTTTCTTTCATACAGTGCCTGCTATAGTCATCATAGTTAGTACCACTACAACAAAGACAAATACTCTATGGAATCTATTACTATTTTTTTTCATTCTCATTCTCACACACAAAAGTTTGGGTGGTGGGCTAATTGGCTTGGAAATGGCATGTGGTTACCATATGGTATAGAGCTCCATAATTGCTGCTCAATTTATTAGATCATACTGTAGCCATTGATGTCTTGTCAATAGGTTGTATTTTCATGGAATTGATGAACAAACAATCCTTACATAGTTAGTACCGCTACAACAAAGACAAATACTCTATGGAGTCTATTGCTGTGTTTTTTCATTATCATTCTCACACACAAAATTTTGGGTGGTGGGTTAATTGGCTTGGAAATGGCATGTGGTTACCGTATGGTATAGAGCTCCATAATTGATGCTCAATTTATCAGATCATACTGTAGCCATTGATGTCTTGTCAGTAGGTTGTATTTTCATGGAATTGATGAACAAACAATCCTTATTTCGTCCAAGGGAATCCATGAATACATTATAGGATACGTGGGAATTTCTGTACACCCTACAACTGTTAAGAATTTTTTTTCTTGTCCCATTTAATGCCTATTTAAAACCTATTGAGATTGGAAAGGCTACTACTAAGACAATAAATAATGCATAGAAAAGAAGGAAATGCAAGAACTTCTTAGTTGAGCAGGGGATCTAATATCCGTAATGCATATAAAAGAAGGAACTGTTTGGTCTGGCTTAGATTATTGCTAAAACCGATTTCATGACCCAAAAAGTATTAAAAAATACAAAGTACAGCGTAAATACAATCGGCATGATGCAACGTAGAGTTCAAGAGAGCACGGAAATTTAAATAAAGTTTGGAATATTTTTTCTAATGGAAATTCTAGTGAAAAATAAAAATTTTGTACACCCTATAGCCCTCAAGAAAACCGTTGAAACCAATTTCATGACCGAATATGTGGTTACCATATGGTATAAAGCTCCATAATTGCTGCTCAATTTATCAGATCATACTGTAGCCATTGATGTCTTGTCATTAGGTTGTATTTTCATGGAATTGATGAACAAACAATCCTTATTCTATCCAAGGGAATCCATGAATACATTCTAGGATATGTGGGAATTTCTGTACACCCTATAACTGTTAAGAATTTATTTTTCTTGTCCCATTTAATGCATATTTAAAACCTATTGAGATTGAAAATGCTACTACTAAGACGACAAATAATGCATAGAAAAGAAGGAAATGCAAGAACTTCTTAGTTGGGTAGGGGATCTAATATCCATAATGCATATAAAAGAAGGAACTGTTTGGTTTGGCTCATCCTTTCAGGTTTTATGAAATTAATATGATTAAGGTTACCACCTACAAACAAATGACTATGTGGAAGAAGATTATAGGGCCAGGGCAAGGTAAGGTATAGAGATTGTGCCTTAAAGATCTTTATAACGGGCAACACTAGAAATTTGCAATAGCTGATGGAATTGCAAATTGAAAACATGCATTTAGGTGATAAAGGTTTGATGGCTATTTCAAAGTGCTCAAAGCTAGAAGTATTCTATATGAGCAGGGTGTCTGATTGTCCTGATCCAGGTATTTATGCAATTGCAAATGGATGTAGGAAACTGAGAAGGGTGCACCTTGATAGTGGCAAGTCCAAAAGAATTGGTGAGGAAGGGTTATTTTCCATTGCAAATAAATGTCATCAGATGCAAGAACTTTTCTTGATGGGAATTGTTATTTTGGTTGAGAGTTTGAGTGCCTTGGCTTCCAATTGCCCTGTGTTGGAAAGAATGGCACTCTGCAACAGTGATAGTGTTGGGGACAAGGAGATGTCTTGTATTTCAGGTAAGTTCATAGCATTGAAGAAGCAAAACAATGCACTCATTATGAAGGAATTCAGGAGCTTCCATGCGACCACTGGCCCATGCCCGTAGACAAAGATGCTACAATTGGATAGCTAGCTCATGCCCAGAAACAAAGGTGCACACATCCCCCATAGACAATAAGGGCTTGCCCACTACACTCAATGAATTGCAAACACATTCAGGTCAAGATCCAGAGTAGATGAGAAGTACATTCTATCTGGTAATGAATCACTGATCCACATTAACATGAAAAATAAATATTGAGGCATCCTGATTGTTTCTTTTTATATATCAACACACACAAGACCTTAGGTGGGAATAAATAGTAAAACCTGAGGTGAAAAGTAGGTGGCTGGCTTGTTGAAGCTGTTGATTGCCGGAAAGAACCTGTTGCCTCTCTAACATTCACAGAAGCGAGCCTGTAAAAGCAAAATCAGAGACTTTTCTTATAACAGTTTGAAGTTTGAACTCATGTATGACTATAAACAAGTGTACTCATTTATTAGACCACATTTTCCTAATTTACAGCAAGACGATAGATTTATGAATTTGAGGATGTACTTTGAACATTGATCATGGAAAAAATTTTATGGAAATTCTAACAGCACAATAGATCTCTATTCTCTACATCTATTTGTTTCTTTTTCTCTACCTTAATGAGATATGTGCCATTTAGAAAATAAGGAATAAAAACAAATCAACTATACTTATTATTGATGCATCCATATCAAGTCAATACAAAATAACCATGAAAAGAATCAAATGCTACTATACCTTGAAGGCATCCTGATTGTTTCTTTTTATATATCAACACACACAAGACCTTAGGTAGGAAGAAACAGTCAAACCTGAGGTGAAAAGTGGGTGGCTGGCTTGCTGAAGCTGTTGATTGCCGACAAGAACCTACTACCTCTCTAACATTCACAGAAGCGGGCCTGTAAAAGCAAAATCAGAGACTCTTCTTATAACAGTTTTAAGTTTGAACTCATGTATGACTATAAACAAGTGTACTCATTTATCAGACCATATTTTCCTAATTTATAGCAAGACCGTAGATTTATGAATTTGAGGATTTACTTTGAACATTTATCAGTTTATCCTTGTAGACTGAAGTGTCTATCTGGCCCTTGATTGAAAGTTGTGTATGAGGATTCTTGTGGCCTTTCAGATTTAAGTTCTGCTTCAATAACCTCAAGCTTGGTAGAAGATCCAGAAAAAAAGACATGATAATTCTGCCATAACCTTTTTATTTGATGGCACGGAGCTCCCTGGATTAATGCATTCCCCTCCCTCAGACAAAAGTCCACGCCACGACCTTTTGATTTGATAGAATGCAGCTCGCTTGCTTAGTGTACTCCATTTCCTACAACTAAGGTCCACGTAGCATATAAGGCACAAGGTTACCCCTGGCGTAAAAGTTGCAGACAAAAATTCGCAGGCGTCTTCAACAACACCCAACATGAATCTGAAGAAAAATTTCGACAACAACAATGGATTTCTCAACGGCTTTTCTTCCTCTGGGGCAGATTCGCCCTCGACTCCTACAGATTCAATCACAAAAACCATTTGGACGCAGCAGTGATCGTCAGACGATTCATCTCTTAGCTTATTTGATCCGGATTTCTACATTCAGGAAAGCCATGGATGAAATTTCTCCCAGAGATTCGATGGAGCCCATTTCAGAGGTCTGTCAGGGCAACGCGGGAAGCAAGAGCGGAGAAGACGAAAAGGGTACCCCAAGCAAATTTTTCAGTTCCAATCTAGCAAATCTAACAGCATTCAGGGGAGGGTTTGCAACGGTTTCAAATATCGTGAACAGTTGTAACCACTCAACTACCTTCCCTTGATCGAACGATTAACTATCCTCTAATCATCCAACACATAATCTAATGACACACCGGGATGACAAGTAGATTTTAGGGAAGCTCATTTCAAAGGGAAACGCCTTACGGCGTAATTAATGATGTTAAACTAAATATCCAGACAATGTCATTCAGAATCATGAGTTGAACAATAAAAAAGTAATGCACGCTTTTAACAAGGGGAAATAAAACAAAGCCACTGGTCAAAACTGTGCACCCCTTGAACAAACATTATTCAAAATTCTTATAAAAAGAATTGAAACTGCCCCACATCAATCACAAATATTTATTATAAAACTGCATATCAAACTCTTATACTCATCAGCTTCTGGGAAGATAAAAGCTTATGCAGTACACGTAGATGGTTGGAAATTGAGTTCCCACTCCCTCCCTGCATGCCTACGGCCTCGCCTCTATAGTCTCCACCAAACTCCACGCATCACTATGTAGCATCAGCAGCAGCTCTGCCAGCCTGTGCTGGGCTGGCTTTGTTACCTCACAATCTCACTATCTAAAACCTTGTCTCCTAGTGAAAATAAATATATAAAGAAACCAAAGTAACATATAAAAACATAAGGTATAATTTTTTGGTATATTTTTTTCTCTTTTTGAAACCAAATTACCCTATAAAACCTCGAAGGAAATATGTCATTTTTTTTTCTTTGCAATTTGTCCATGTCAATATCCTTATCGTTATGACTAATGAAACCTTAAAAATGTAATGAACTATAGTGTCATCCCTCTAATAAGGAAAATATGACGAAATCTAAAATCAAATTAATTGAAAAAAAAACAAAATCTATTACCATTTCATAAGATTTAATTTTTTTCCTTGTATATAGTTTATGTATGTAATTAATATATATGTACGTGGGGTGGATGATTGTGGTTATATTAGGGATAAGGGAGGAGATTAGTTCTTCTAGTTCATTTAACCAAAGGACAAGTGGTGATTTGATAGTATGTTTTATAAGATGTATAAAAGTTGGATGATTGTGGTTATATTAGGGATAAGGGAGGAAATTAATTCTTCTAGTTGATTCAACCAAAGAACAAGTGGTGATTTGATAGTATGCATTATAAGATATATAAAAGTTTCGAGACTCAGGACAATAGTTTTTTCTGTGGGCTAGCGAGACCAGTTTTGATGTTTGCAAGCTTGGTTATAAGCGAACGTGAGGTGTTGGAGGTTGTGAAGAGTTTACGTAGGTCATCAACTGATGCAGGGTTACCCTTGCTTACACCCACAGTATGCATCTAAAATGCATAAGCACACTTTTCCCAGGAATTTAACTCACAAACGAGTCAAATCTTCAACCATCAATGGTTAAGGCCCCCTTAATCAATTCCTACGTGGAATGATTTACTAATGCCCAACATAGCTTAACCATTAGGAAATATCCACTTATCGGGATTTTTAATCAACCCTCAAACCTTCACATAAGACTCTATTAAAGCCTTTCACTAAGTCCTTCCTATTGGGACTTTAAAACCCCTCATAACCTTCATTTACTTTAATATCGGGACTTATTCACCATTCTAAACCTTTGTTACCCCTTAACCACATATATATAACCTTTCCCTATTTAAAACTTGGTTACATATATTTTAATGCATAACTTACCTTTAACACAGAACTTCAATTCTGTCAGAATTCAAAGGAATAACCCAACCGAAATACATAGGTCGGACTTCAAACATTATAAACTTGTGTTCATAATTGTCATCGGGTCCGCACTCATCCATCACCTTTCCATTGCACTCTCCATTCAAACTTCGATCAGCGATCAAACAACTTGTGTTATAACCTCCCCCGTTGATCTATCCTTAATAGATCCGACGGTTCACCCCGATTTCAAGTAGATAACAAGCATGGGGTTTAACCGCCCGATAAAGTGGTTTCCCCTCTCCACTACTCTGCTACATATTGCGTTATGAATGGAATCAGAGCCAAATGGAAGAATATCGCTTACGGTCCTTCTTCTGCCCGAAATCCACTTTCCTATATAAAAATTGCTTCTTCGCGAGTTATCTTCTACGCGCTCTTTCATGCAATGACTGTTGATCTTTGAGATCTAACGGTTCCTATGCACTACCTCTTCACTTCTCCACTCGTTCCCTTTCTTTAACTTTAATTCGTCATTCATTGTTTTTCCTTATGGTTTTGGGTTTTCCTTCAGGGTTTCAGATTTTTCTCTTCTGCTGCTCAACCTTTTCTCTGAGCTCAACCTTTGTGAATTCCCACTTTGCTACTTCTCTACACTTCTCTTGCTTATGGTTTACGTTATTTTTTAGCGTTTTATCTGTGGTTTGGGTTTCTTCAAAGGTTCGATTCTTCCACTGCTCAAATCACTCTTGAGCTTGACCTCTGCAAAATCTCACGTCGTAGTGTTTCCAGAGTTTCGCTTTGATCCTTCAACTAGATTCAAAGATCCCTTATGATTCCTCTGAATAATTATATGCTCTACATATCTACGAAACTCTACCTGCAACCTTCTATTACAGAACCTACGAATTCATAACTTACATGTAACTCATTCATTAAATACTCATTTCACACACTTACACAGTTAGGAATTAAACCTCTGTATATATAAGTATAAACAAATGATTACATATCGAGACTTTCTGTCTCACACTAGCCTGATCTTCAATATCAGTGGCCTCTTCCTTTACTCTGCCCATAGGTTTACATTTATACCAGAAAGTTTTTGTTGAACTAATTTTGGTTCAAATCCTAGATCTACTGAACTGATTCCTAAATGTCCTCTATGTCCACTTCTAGCTTTAATTAATTCCTAAGAACTCTCTCTAGTTTGTCAAATCATGAAACTACAATTTAGAGTTATAATTGACTTCTAACTCTCTTGTCATTATTAACCACTCGTGTTCTCCTTTATTCGAGAGAATTTACAAGCATCCTCACACATCTAATTAATTCTTATTCTAATCACTTAAAATCCTAAATATTACATTAATTTGAGACTTAGGAAACCAACTTCCATAAAATACATGACCCCCCTATGTTTACTAAAATACAATGATTTTCCTTGGGCTGAATGCTTCTACATCAGACTCCCAAAGTAGAAAATATTCATGATCTCCTGATCATGTGTCTTCATGTATTCATAGAAAACCTCCAGGGTCCAAAACTTTAGTTTGTAGTTGTCTAAATGTCTTGCATCTTTGCTGTTGTTGTATGTCTATTATCTTCTGTTTCATCTTCCTCTCTTTATCAATCAGGTTCAAATTCGGATTGATCATGTTTCTTGCTACTATCATTTTCCTCCCTATGGCTTGTTCCATCATTAGGTACCATAATTCTTCAATCTCCATCTCCAGTACATCCTTGGACTAGTCTATACTTTGCCACTTACTTCTACCTCTTTCTCTTTGTTTCAGGTTGTTGTTGTTGTCCACCAACTCTTCAATCTGGTGTTCTTCTCCTTGAAGTTGTCGAATGCTATCACCTTCTCCTACTTGTTCTTTACTTATTCTTATTTCCTCCACTTCATCCTTACCCTCTGTCAAGATTATCTCTGTCTACACTAAATCCTGACTTTCCAGCATTCTCTCCAACAATTGAACATCTCTATTCCACCGATTAAATTCTTCCATAGAATCTTCTTCTTCCATTTTTATTTGGCTACTCTTTTGTGCCAAAATTCCTCCAGCATCTGCAACCAAACCTGCACTCATAAAACACTTGTTAAAATAAAAATCATAAGGCTTCTGTGCCATATCTCCCTTTGGCAACACATCAGTATGTTGCTCTGATTTTTCCTTCTCTATCAGCACATCAGTATGCTGATTCATCCTCTTTAAAGAATTCTCCAAAGAACTCTCTAAATTTTTTCCAAGCTATTAGTTAGTATTTCCTCCACACCATCTGCTCTAATGATGTCTTCCTATCTTTGTTCACTGAAATGAACTTCTTCCTCTACAATCACACTTTCATACTTTGAATTTCCCAGAAAATACTCTAGCAATTCAAGTCCTCTATGACACTTCATAAGTACTTCATCATTACTTCCGATTCCTGCATTTATACACAAATTATCAATTTGAAAATCACAAGGATCAATAGTCTCAATTGTTGCTTCACATATCAGCTCTTCATACTGAATTTCATCTCCTTCTTTCACAAGAAATTCTTCCTATGTTGTCACGGTTTCAAATATCAATGCATTATTAAGTTTTTTCTACTGCAATAAATCATTGCTTCTCTCATTTAATAGACATTCTCCATCCTCCTTTAATTCAAAGTTTTTATCTTCTGAAAGATACTCTTCCATACTTCTGACAGCTTCAAAAGATTTCTCATCCTCTGCAAAACACTCCTTTGTTAGTGTTCCTTCTCCCAAGGTTAAATCCTTTGCATAGGTTTCTTCCTTCTTAACATCTTTCAATAGATGTCCTTCTTTCTTACTGATTGTCTCAACAGTTTCCATGGCTATTTCCATTGTGCCTATCATCATAGTGAACTGATGATCCTTTACTATGTTTTCAGCTAACATAGTCTCTTCTTCAAGTTTTCCTTTCATCTCTTGCTGTTCACCTTCTCCAAGAGCTATCCTTGTCTCACCATCTGCATTAATATTCTCCTTCAATTGTTCTGCATCCACAAACAAACTATCAGTCTTAAAAACATAAGACCTTGTGGTACCACTTGATGCTTCAACCATCATATCTCCTTGTTGTTCTAAATCCTTCATAGGATTCAGAAATTATTTGATGGTATCCTCTTCAATATCCTCAATCCCTTCACTTGGTTGCTTGATATATTTCTCCAACTGTATATGAGACCTATCTATCTCATCTTCTTCTAGAATAGAATTTAGATTATGCTTGTCTTTCTTCCTCCTTTATGAAAATATTAGCAAATTGTCCTTCTTTACATGTTTCACTTGCAAACATACACAAACTATCATATTTAAAACCATGTGACCCTTCGGCCTCACTTGAAGTTTCAGTCTTCAAGTCTTCATCTTCTCCCAGAACTTCACCCTTTTCTGCTTCACAAATGGACACTTCCATTTTCATTTCCAACTCAGCTTCTTTGATTTTTTCCATCAGCCACCTTACTTGCCTCTACTGTAGCCTTCTCTACAACTTATGCCACTTCATTGGCTTCTTCCTCAAGACCCAACTTCGTCTCTGGCTTTCCTCAAGTATCATCATCAATACATTGAGTTGTTCTTTCATCTCTGCAATCTCTTTGTCAAGCTCCTCTTGACTCATTCTCTTGCCATTTTCCTTGGCATCCTCTTTCTCCATCTTTCTTCTATTGTGGTCTTCCTCAAAACCTCTACTATGACTATTAATAGCCATCTTCTTTCTTATCTATCTTCATGATCTCCTCACTCACTCACTATGAGTTGCATTAATGCCTCTGCAACAACAAGTCCTCCTTGTTACAACTTACCTCACCAAGCTTTCCTCTGTACTTGGTCTTTTGGCAAGCCCTTCGTTATCTATCTCTGGAACCTCCTTTGAGCACTTCTCTCTGCTCCTTCTAGGCTTCAACTCATCTGCACTTCTCAAGAAAACAATTGTCCTGTTGTATTTTAATCACAATGAAATAGTTGGTTCTAACCACCTCTTCTTTCACTTAGAAAGTCTTACTAGCTTCCTTCATCCCTTGGCAATTCAAACCACATCCTCGATGGAACTACCTTTGTGATCTGCAACAATCCCTCTACAGTAACAAGTCTCCTTCTTGCTACATATGCCTCACTAAGCTTATCTCCTTTGTTCTCAGTCTTTTAGCATCTCTCTGGTTCTTTCCTTTGGAACCAATTGAACACTCCTTGCTCTAGATTGTTGTAACCTTCACACCTTCTTATGTTGTCACCTGCATATCAATGTATAAAACCACATTCTCAAATCAAAACAGAACATATCACCTCATCTTCAAGATCTCAACATGATCTTGTTTCACCATTCCACCTGTACCTTGAATGGATTGTCCTCTATTTCTTGCATTTGCAAGTTATGTTACACATCACCTCTGTGTGCCTATTTTCTAATAGATTAGAATTTGATCCTTCCTTGCCTGCATAAACATTTTTGACACATAACT
>APFE030075012.1:21110-57996 GCA_000404065.3 Pinus taeda
GACATGGCAGCGCACGACGACCGAGCGGACAAGGCAAACGCACGACGGACAGGCGGGCGTGCACGGGCAGCGTGCACACCGGGTGGCAAGTAACCGCGGGCGGTGTTGGCACGCACGACAGACGGGCGGGTGTGCACGGGCAGCGTGCACGCCGGGTAGCGGATGGCACAGGCGGACAACACGAAACAACAAACGACGAACAGCTATACGAAACAGTGAAGTATGATATGACAGCGCAAGCGTTATATGATATGCGTGTTATGTTATGGCGTGCGGGAGTTTATACGCCGAGTAGGAGTGTATGGCGGATATGCAGGCCGACTATTAACACATACGAATTGGGGGTTTCGTGTATGGCGGTTGGGGCGTCGGCCATGGGGCTACGCCCAACCCAGCCACACGATAAACCTTGTATATATACGATGTGCAGATGAAACATTTGGACATCAATCATTCGGTGAAGACATTCACTTGAAGTGCGCATCTCTATCTACGCACAAGGGAAATGCGCAGCATGAGCGCATAGCTCATGCGCATTTGTGAAGGCACAATTATCTCGGTTGATGGTGGATTGTGTGGGATGTGACTCGGTCGTTTTATGCAGAAATCGTGCAGGTTATATTGAGCGTCTTGGTGGCCGGTTGGTGGCACCCGCTCACTTGTAATTGATGCAGGTTCTCATGTATTGTAAAAGAGACTAAGTGTTGGCTTGATCTTGCAAGCACACTAGTCGATTGTAATATTGAAATTCTGATATTTTATATATTATCAGGCAGACTGTTCGGGAGTTTCCCCTCCCTTTATATTGTGCAATTATTGTTTATATTGCTGTTGATAATGATTAAGTATGGGTGGTCATTGATATAAAGGATTAATGACTTTTAACTTAGTTGAGAAACACAAACTAAGTACCGGTTGTGAATTAGGCGTAGTCCTCACACTTGAGTATTGTTAAAAAGAAAAAGTGGGGTGGTGCCGCACCCTGCCGGCACGGTTGAAAGACTACTGAAGGGTCGGGGGCCTAAAGAAGACCAGGTGAAACACAAACAAGCTCGTTTGCAAAGGAGGACATTAGGCCGGACACTATTCAGACCAGATAATGAAGAGTAATAGTGATTTATTGGAAAGTCATAGAGATACTGATATGAACAACGCCTATAGGGAAATACATAACATAAAACCTAACATGATTCGTTTCCTAGTTTATTCATTTCATTATCCCACTATATTCATTTCATGAGAGAATGAAATAATCTAAATATCTCTCAATAAATAAAATACCTCGATTATAGGTGAAAAGAACTGAGAAAGAACCACTCTGAAGAACAATCAGCTACAACCACAACTTGAAAAGTCATGCACACATATTTTGGCAACTCAGTCGATACTACAACATCTGTTAAATTTTACCTACATAAAATACAAGTAGAAATAGTTCATGATTTTAGGGCAGGCTAGAAGATATAAATATGTCATTTGAGAGATAAAAAATAATGGTTTCCTATGTCTTTTTAAGTACAAAAATGTATGTGTTTACTTATAAATCACAAAAGTACAACATAATGAATGTGGGTACCAATCTGATGAGTGCCATGGAGGAGTTACACAACAAGAAAAACTGAATTATATGTCTGAAGCTTTCAAACACCGGAAAGACGAGCTCTTGAGTGCTTTCTGATATTTGCCATTCAATGGAAAACATGTCACGGCCCAATTGAAATAATTCTTTTCCGATTCAAACAGAACCACTTGGATGATGATTTCAACCCAAAAAATATCGTTTAACCCACCTTTCAATCCACTGTTCTGCACAATTTATGCCTTGGGCTACATATTATGGAGTTATCATAAAATATTACTGAGATACCAATAGACAGACTAATCCTTTAAAGTTATCCAATGCTACAAGGTACACACTTAAAAATGGAAAACTATTAGAAAATAAATTTAGGGGCAGAGGAACTCAGAAATAGGTTGCGACAAAGTAGGCAAGGTTTGCGAAAAGGCAAATCTTAGGTTGCGGCGAGGATATCACAACCATACAGGGACTTAATTAAAACACGAAGTTCATTCACGGAAAAACAAAGTAAAATAAAAGAGGTTGTGGAAATTTACTTGTGTAAGATTAAAACCATAATGCATCTGACCACACTTTATATTATATGTCAAACATGAAGAAATTACATTTGCGTAATGAATGGAGGCTGCAACTCCAAGTGAACAACACAAAAAAACTTACTACTATTTACGCATCACTGAGTTGCCGAGTAAACTTCAGTTAAACTCTGTAGAACTGGTTTTCACCCGCCCACCAAAATTTCCTCCACGATTTTCTCCTCACTACCTCACAGAATCTCACTCTCTAACTTGCCCAACATGCCCAACATTACAAATGACATTTTCATCCATATTTATGGCAACATAAAAATTTGAAATTAATTACATGACAAAGAAAATATTTAATACGGAACATGGGTGATTTTACATAGTAAATGATTATCTGAACTTGCAGGTGTTGTGAAGTGTGGCCAACGATTGCGGAATGAATGTTTGCCCATATCTAATTAATAAACTTCAGTAAATGCCTTAAATCCTTTAGTGTGTTGTGGAATAGTCTGCTTTGAACTTCTGTTCTGACTTTTGTCCTTCTGCCTACAAACAAAATTGCAACCGTGCAGTGGTTAATTGGGCAAGCATGGTGTTTGTAAGTGTGTTAAGGCAGTGGTTGGGATTATTATTTCCAACACTCCCCCTTAATAACAATTGCCGCCATTGACAATTCCCAAACAATCTCTGAGACAAACAAAATTTTCACATGCCAATGGCTTTGTGAAAATATTAGCATATTGTTCCTGTGACGTACAGTGTTGCAACACAATTTCATCATTGTTAATCAACTCTCTAATAAAATGATATTTAGCATCAATATGCTTGGTCCTCTTGTGAAAGACCGAATTCTTTGACAATGCAATTGCGGATGTGTTATCGCAGAAAATAGTTGTCGCTCCCTCTTGGTCACGGTGAAGATCCCTCAACATGCATCTCATCCAAACTGCTTGACAAGCCGCTGTTATTACGGCGACATATTCAACTTCTGCTGTTGACAATGACACTATTGGCTGCTTCTTGGAGGCCCCTGAAATGGCTCCAGAGCCCAAATGAAAAACATAACCCGATGTGCTCTTTCTGTCATCGACACTTCCTACCCAATCACTGTCGGTGTAACCAACCAACCTGAAACCTTTTTTTGCAGCGTACAAACGCCATATTGTTTTGTCCCATTGACATACCTTAGAATTCTTTTCGTTGCTTGCCAATGTGTCTCTTTGGGTGTCTCCATGAACCTCGACACCAAACTCACTGCATACATTATATTTGGCCTAGTGGATGTCAAATACATCATGCTGCCTATCATGCTTTTGTATAGCATCTGATTGACATTGTTGCTGCAATCTTCTTTGCTCAACTTTAACCCCATGACAGTTGGAGTTGGTGCGGGCTTACTGTTCTACATGTTAAACCTCTTCGAAATGTCTGCTACATACTTTGCTTGAGAGATAAAAATGCCATTTTCTATTTGCTTCACTTCTATGCCTAAAAAATATCTTAACAACCCCAAGTCAGTAATTTCAAATTCATTCTTGATGACTTGTTTGAAATCAGCAATGAGAAAATCATCACTACTTGTAAAAATTAAATCATCTACATATAAGACAACAATGAGAATCTTACCATCATTCTCTTTGATGTAGAGAGTAGGCTCACCATCACATTTGTCGAAGCCATTGTCCAATAAGTATGCATCTATCCTGTTGTACCATGCTCGCTGTGCTTGCTTCAGCGCATAAAGAGCTTTCCTCAACCGATACACTTTGTCTTCTTAGCCTTCTACCTCATAACCAGGTGGTTGTGCAACATACACTTCCTCTTTCAGCACTCCATTCAAGAACGGCGACTTTACATCCATTTGATACACTTTCCATTTATGTTGTGCGATAATCGCCACAACTGTACGCACCGTCTCCATCCTCGCGACTGGTGCGAATGTCTCCTCATAATCTCTTCCATGTTGCTACTTGTATCCTTTGACAACTAGCCTTTCTTTGTGCCTTTCAATCTTCCCATCGACATTGCTCTTGGTCTTATAGACCCACTTCACTCCAATGATTTGTTTTCCTTGCGGCAAGTCCACTAACTCCCATCTGTCGTTCCTTTCTATTGCTTCTATTTCTTCTTCCATTGCCGCAACCCATTTTTCTTCTTTCACTGCATCTTCAAAATGGATTGGGTCATCTACATGACAAAATAATGCAAATAAGGAATTCAGACTAACGATGCTGTCAACTTCATCTTGCTCATAGATCTCATTTAAATTTCTAAATTTTGGTCTTCTTGTTCTTGCTGAAGATGGGCTTGACATATCACTTGGCGTTGCGCTTTGTGGCATGCTTAGAGAAGCACTTGTTTGATTGCGTAACGTTGTCCTAATATTTTTTGATGGTGTTCCTTGCTGTCTTCTTTGTTGTGCTTAAATAGGAGTAGAGGGAGTCACTGTTGAGGAATTACTTGCTGTTGCTAATTCGTCTTTCTCCTCATGTGGTATACATGCTTTGACATTGACTGTCTTCTCTAAACTTCCATCCCATGCTTCTTCTTCTATGAACTACACATCTCTGTTGATTATGACCTTCTTGGTTGATGGATTGTAGAGCTTGTATGCCTTGGATTCATCACTGCATCCAACAAATATACATTTCTCCCCCTTGCTGTCCAACTTCTTCCTCAACTCATCTGGGACATGGGCATATGCCAGACAACCAAAGACTCTCATGTGAGTGACACTATGCTTTCTTCCACTCCATGCCTCTTCAGGAACTATGTTCTGAACGCTTTTGGTTGGACATTTATTTAAGATATATGTTGCACAAGCGACAATTTCAATCCAATAATCATTTGGCAAATTCTTTGCCTTCAACATATTCCTTGCCATTTCCATAATGGTCTTATTCTTCCTTTTCGCCACACCATTTGCTGAGGTGTATACCTTGTTGTAAATTGCTTATGAATTCCATGTTCCCTACAAAAATGAAGAAAATCATTTGAGATGTATTCGCCACCTCTGTCAGTCCTAAGGAATTTGATGTAGTGTGCACTTTGCTTTTCAACAAGAACCTTGTATTGGCGAAACCACTCAAACACTTCACTTTTCCGTTTTAGGTGATAGACTCATGTCTTCCTTGTGTAGTCATATATGAATGTCAATACATAGCAGCTGCCACCAATTGATGGTGTTTGCATTGGTCCACATAAATCTAAGTGGACAATCTCCATAGGTGCCTTTTCCCTTACTCACTTTCCTGCTGGAAATGTCTCTCTATGTTGCTTGCCCAAGATACATCCTTCACATAGGCTGTTCGGTTTTTCTATGAGTGGAAAACCCTTCACCATGCCTTTCCTATGCAGCAAATTCAAACCTCCAAAGTTGAGATGTCCAAATCTCAAATGCCATAACCAGTTTTCATCTTTGACCTCCGTTTTATAGTTCACTTGTGTGACAACTGCCTCTTTTCTTCCATCCTCTTGTGAGTTCATTGATAGTTGTGCTTGTACACCTTCTTTCAAATCCGATCTTATCTTTAGGGGAAACATTCTATTGTTTGTCATTTGAACCTTTGCAATCAGCTGTCTACTTTGAGGCCTGTCCAAAATTGTGCACTCATCATTTTTGAAACAGACATTGTAGCCCTTTTGCATGAGTAATCCAATTCTTATGAGGTTATGCTTCAGATCGGGGACAATGTAAACACCTGAGATGTACTTCTTCTCCCCCTTCTTTGTTAGGATATTAACTCTTCCTTTCCCCACGACAGAGACTTTGCTATTAGTCCCTAATGTCACTTCAGATTTCACACTTTTATCTAGATTGGAAAACATTTCTATGTTCCCTGATATATGGTTGTTACACCCTGAATCTAGATACCATATATCACTTTGTTTTTCTTGTGCTACATTACAAGCTAAAAACATGCTATCATGGTTCTGATTTTCTTTTTTGAAATTTACACTTGTTTTGTTATTAATTTCATATTGCTTCTTTCTACATTCATTTCCATAATGACCATACTTCTTACAGTAATGACATTGAACTTGAGATTTATCATACCTTTGACCTTGTTCTTGATTTTGGCTCGGGCCTTGACTTGGATTTTGATTGCTGCCCCTTCCACTTGAGCTTGAAGGGTTGCTTCTTCCACCTCAGTGTGGGCTTCTTCCACTTCCTATAGCATATGATTTTCCTCTACCTCGACCTTGACCAAAGGAAACTTGTGTCTTGAAGGCATGCTCCAATGAGGAGCTTGCTGCTCTATTCAATCTATGTTCATGAGAAATCAGTGATGCATTAAGCTCATCCACTTAGAAATGTGAGAGATCCTTTGTCTCTTCTATGGCCACAACAATGGCCTTAAACCTTGATGGCAAACTTTCTTAAAACTTTCTAAATTATTCTTCTTTCCCCAAGTGTTTCACCATGAGACTTGATTTGAGTAACCAACCCACTTACATGTGTAACAAACGAGTCTATATTATCAGAATCTTTCATACAAAGTGTTTCAAAATTGCTCCTTAGCATTTGCAAGCTGTCTTGACTTTTTCCATTCCTTGGTAGGCTGTCTGGAGGGTGTCCCATGCTTGCTTGGACTTCATTGCTGCTGCAACCCTTGGGAAAATACTTTCATGAACTGCTTGGAAAACATAAAACAAGGCTTTTGAATCCTTCTTCATGTTGTCCCTTAACAAATCTCTTTCTGCTTGAGATAATGCATTGTATGTTGCTGCATCTGCTGGTTCTAAAAACCATTCTCCACCAAATCCCAAATGTCTTGAGATGAAAATAGAGCCTTCATTGTAATAGCCCAATGATCACAATTTTTTACATTAAACTGAGGTATCTGAGGATTAGTCAATCTTGTGCTTGATGTTGCCATTTTTGAGTGTAAAAAAAAAAAAACTTTCTATCTATTGGTAAATTCACTCCAAATGAAAAAACAATCTGCCCTCAAAAATTTTTTTTGTTGCTAGTAAAAACACTTGTTTTTACACTAACAATATTTAACCCGCTCTGATACCATGTTAGAAAATAAATTTAGGGGGCAGAGGAACTCATAAATCGGCTGCAGAAAAGTAGGCAAGGTCAACTTTAGTTGTGGAAAGGTAAATCTTAGGTTGCGGCGAGGATATTGCAACCACATAGCGACTTAATTAAAACACAGAGTTCATTCACGTCAAAACAGAGTAAAATAAAAGAGGTTGCAGAAATTTACTTGTGTAAGATCAAAACCATAACGCAACTGATCACACTTTATATTATATGTCAAAACATAAAGAAATTACATTCACATCATAAATGGAGGCTGTAGCTCCAAGTGAAAAAACACAACAAACTTAGTGTGATTTACGCATTACTAGGTTGCGGAGTAAACTTCTGTAAAACTTTGTAAAACTGGTTTTCACCTGCCCACCAAAATTTCCTCCATGATTTTCTCCTCACTACCTCAGAGACTCTTTCTCTCTAACTTTCCCAACATGCCCAACATTACAAATGACATTTTCATCCATATTTATTGCAACATACAAATTTGACATTAATTACATGACAGAGAAAATATTTAATACCCAACATGGGCGATTTTACATAGTAAATGATTTTCTGAACTTGCAGGTGTTGTGAAGTGTGGGAAACAGTCACGGAATGAATGTTTGCCGATATCTAATTAATAAACTTCATTAAATGCCTTAACTCCTCTGATATGTTACAGAATGGTTCGCTCTGAACTTCTGTTCTGACTTCTGTCCTTCTGCCTGCAAACAAAATCACAACCGTGTAGTGGTTGGCTGGGCAAGCATGGTGTTTGTCAATGTGTTAAGGCGGTGGTTGGGATTATTATTTCCAGCAAAAACTTACTAAGGGACTGATCGAGACGTCTTCTGTCCCTGCGTATCCTCTTATTCTATTTTAACATGAATGGATCATATGATCTTGCACCTCCAACAAACAAAGAGCTTGAAAATGTAACCACAACTAAAAACCACTCATCAGTGCATAATAGGAAACCTCTTGAATGATTTCAACCAAAAAATGCCTTCTAACCCACCTTTCAATCCACTGTCCTGCACAATTTATGCCTATGGCTGGAAATTGAGGGGTAATAATAAAAAATCACCGCAATATCAATAGATAGAC
Source organism: Pinus taeda (assembly GCA_000404065.3). Lineage (NCBI taxonomy): Eukaryota > Viridiplantae > Streptophyta > Pinopsida > Pinales > Pinaceae > Pinus > Pinus taeda. Next base: position 29,353 of record APFE030075012.1, read on the forward strand.
TAATCCTATGAAGTTATCCAACACTACAAAGTAAATACCCAATTTTTTTTTAGATCCAGAGACCTATGATACTTTGTCAAATACCTATTTGTTGATAAAATTTCACAAGAATAATCTGCTTTATATGATGAACTCGCAAATGTATAGGAATGTATTTACCCTGCATCCCAAGGACCAATTTTTTCCCAAATCAGGCATAGCAATGATTAGAGACAACGTTATAATCGTGTACATAAAAATAACACAACAAATATTCAACACCAAACCCCCTATGTAAATCCTGCAACGGATTCCTAATCAAGTCCCCTTGAAGAAGTTGCTAGGAATCAATTTGCTTCCTATGATCAAATTCGAAATTTAGATGAATTTCCCAGCAAACCAAGGATCAATCATCTATCAAACCACACATGACAAGTACCAATAGCAGCAATGCTAAATACTCACAATGAAATAAAAATAACACTAACAAACACTCGACCACTACCCCTTTATACTGATTCTGCAGCCATTGAGCCCTAATTCTCCTGCCACTAAATATGTAAACCATCTAAACAAGAGAAGAAATATTGTGTAAGGGGATGAAATGATTCAGATAATACTTCCAATTACAAGAAGCTGTCTTCATATCTAGTCAACCAGATAGACCAACATAGGCAGATCCCCTTACAGGGACCAAAAAACATAAGATAGCACGGTCATGTTATCAGCTTTTCCCAAAGAAAGAGCGTATAGTTATAAAGCATACACAACTCACTACTTAATATTAACCTAATTACTTACAGAGTGAGTGAAGTGTCCACTAATCTATTCTGATCCTCTAACCACAACAGAAAAACACACATTTAACCTAATCACTTACAAAGTGAAACTTCACAAAAGTACCTGAAATAATGCCCTAGATCTTTGCACAAGTAGTAGACTCAAAGTGTCGCTTGACATCTCCATAGACCTATGGAAAACCCATCCCCACTCCACAATCTCATCCCCAGTTCACATCTCAACATGAGCTGATGTAGTATATTATAGTGTTAAAATATGTAATAAAAGGAAGAAGAAAAGTACATAAATTAAGGATAGAGAGCACCAGTAGAGAAAAATAAGATGGTAGGAACAATAAAAATTACTGAAATTAAGGACAGAGCACCAATGATGAAAAACTGTACGCCTCTGTACCCTATGAGGAAAGACACAAAGCACCACTTATGAAAAATTGTATGCCTCTGTATCGTGGGAGAGTAATGCTTGTTTAAAATTGCTTGGATACAACCACTAGAAAAAGGTGGAAGATAGATGAAAACCCTTTCCTCTCTTCATTACACGAGTCTTTGTCGCATTTCCCTTCCATTATTGTGAAGCAGGGTTGGAATTTAGATTCTTCATTACCAGTCAAACAATTTTTTTTGACGTTTTAGGTCTTTATGTTACCCGTCAAAGAACATTATGTTTAAAATTTTGCCCTTCAATCATAATGTTTTGATAATAAATTAACCTTTCATTTAATTAAAAAGATACATTTAAATCACACAACTATGTTAATTTTTCTCACATATTTATAATAAGAAAAAAAACAACATGACCATAACTAAATGATTTGTTGAATCATGAAGGTTGTTTTATTCATGGATGGGATCCACAACGCCCAAACCATCCAGATTCCACTTCTGAGTTCTTCTTCCAAAGACATGATACAAAAATTATGGGCAAATCTAGAAATCTATTTTACTCGCACCCAATTCATTGTTATTGCAATCAATTTGCTCCTATTTCAATATTCTCAATTTAGATTTCTATTAGATAATTTAAATGTTGCAATTTCAGTAAAAACAAATAAATTCTTCCACCAATGTGAACAAAAAAAGCTTCCCAAGAAAAAATTTCCATCTCAAAGACTTTAGAATTGACCAAAACCTATCCAAACAGTGCCCCAGTGCCCATCCTCTTCACCATCATAATCACATGAAATCTAAGTCAAATTTGAATTTTTAGTAAAACCAACACAATACATAAACTTAATTTATTTAAATATAAACCACATAAACTTAATTTATTTAAAAAAAACAAATATTATAGTGTGAATTCCAAATATTACAATACTTAATTAGTATTAATCACTAAATATAATATATTACAAGTCAAATATTCACTTATATCGTTAAATAACATTAACTCAAAAGTAAACAGTCAAAAATAGGTTCTATACCTTTCAAAACTCATCACAAAAAAAGGTTTTTTAAAATTTTTAAACATAGAATACGGTCAAAATGCCTTATGACGTGTATTGTTCCCGTCAAATTCCAACCCTGCTCTGAAGGGAGGAACGGTGTTAAAGAAACTAATGAATGTGATTTCACAATAACTGGAACTCATCAATTTATAGACAGAGGAGGTTAGATGGATGGTTAAGATGAAAGGGTGGAAGAAGATGGACGAAGGTGATCAAAGCGCCAGCTGGAAAAGGAAAACAAGGAAGGAGTGGCGTGCATTGGATTCTTATCTTTTTGTACCACCGACTTATTTTAATTTTAACTTCAATGCCGATAGCCATTGACGTTATGGGTCTGAACATGATGGATTCAAGGAAAATTGAACTTGCACATCTTAACATTTTTAGGTGAGCACCATCCAGATTTGATCTTGATAAATCCAAAGAAAGCATCATCCAGATTTGATCTTTATTCTCAAACATATTTAATGTAAAAAAGTAAGAATCACCATTCTTGCCATGTTGGCCTTTGGGATCACACTAATTTCAATTTTTTGGGGTTGGCTAATGGGTTTTAGCTTTCAATTTTGCAGGCGGTGTGGTTTTTGTTATCCGTCTTTATGAAAACTACCAAGACAATGGAAAAGGTGCCCAAATAAATTCAATTCTAAATAAAACTTTTTAAAATTAAATTACATATTTTATGATGTTCGTAGGCATGATAGAATAAATTTCAGTGTTTTGGTGATTATCTGTTTAGACATGGAAAGCAGTGGATTCAAATATAGCCATAAAAAAGAGGATATATACATTTATGTCACCAAATTTTTTTGAAATGCATTATTAGAAGTCACTCTTGAATACAGACATCCAACAATAATAATTAAGTTCCAAACATTTAAACATCAAAACTAGTTCACGCATGTGTCAACACTGTGTCTCATTTTATATAGCTTCAATTTAAACCAACCTAAATATTGATTTTATTTTTTCATTACATTGTATGCTTATTAAAATTGATATTGTATTTTTCAATCAAACTTATGTGGGTGGATGCATGAATTTGAATTTTGCCATCCATCTTCTCAAGCTCAGATAAGAGTTTATGCATTATTTTCACTCTAATTTCTATAGCGTTGTTTCAAACCTACCTCACTAAATGATCCAAGTGGATGTTGGTGGCCACCCACCTATCCCACTTGGACCCCCACAAATGTCTCTTTAAGTTTTTCAGTTTCTTTAATTGTAGCACAATTTACTATTTTTAGCAGTGTTTCGGGTCCTGAACTTCCGGAGCCGTTTTGAGGCCCTAAACGACGTTTTTTTTGGGAAAACTGGGAACAACATGGGTCCATTGACCACATTTTCTCTTCCCAAAGTTTTAGTCCTCAAATGGATCTTTATAACGAGCTATTGTGTGTGTCAAACAAAGATCATATGCCAAAGTTACGACCCCGGGAAGTTGATGTACCAATTTATCCAAAACGGGGCCCACAGTTTGGCGTTTCATCTCCTAGGGTTAGGTTTTTGGATGTTTAGGGTTTTCCATTGTTTATCAACAATAAATAGGCCTTCGAGCTTCATTGTAACATAGTTCAGAGGCATGTAGCCGCCACATCTCTTCTCAGAGATAAGCTACCATCGCCTTAGCTAGTTTATTTCCATTTCTGTTGATAAGCATATTTCAGTGTTTTAGAGTAATGAAATGAAGTAATATTTCCGCTGCATCTCTATATTTATGGTTATATCTGTAATTTTTTGCGTTCCTGTTGAAATCTGGATCACTGAATTCCAAAATTACTTACTTGAGCGATGTTACCTACCTGACCAGAGCACTAGTTCATATTCATAATTACACACACATATTTGGAGTAAAAGGATTTGAAGCTTCGCATGTCAGCCTTGCCTCATGAATCAGATCAGTAACCTTACCTCATGACTTGCTTATTATTTATTTGATAGTAGGTATGAACTTAACAAGTTGAAAATTCCTATGCCTTTTTCTTGTTGAAAAATGTGCAACAAGAAATGCTAAATTTAGAAAGTGCTAAAAATAGAACTGTTAAAAATAACACTTTTAAAAATCGCAGTTTGACCAATGAGCATTTTGGCCACCTTGGGTGAGAGGTGAAACTGCTAAAAATAACATCTTCTAAAAATAGCATTTCTGGGCCCCTTCCTATTTATAGCAATCCTTGGTCTATCTATAGGAAGTAAATTCGAATTTGGTCTTACTAGCAGTTTGGAATATTAATTAATTAATTCTCCATGAGTTAATTAGGTAAGGAAAAGCAAACTTGAAGTCTTTCTGAGAACATGCAATTATTTCTCCATTAATTTGGGAATGTGTCCTTGATTTGCTCCACTGGTTGAGGAATAAAGAATGAGTTCTATATTGAGAGGATTAGTTGACTGAGTTTAAATTACTCAAGTCCAGTTAGATTAATTTAACAAGTTGTTAAATTAATGAGATATAGTTTGTTGATGCTTGCATGCATGCGACAACTATTATTTTCATATAATTGTGTATTCACTCATGGATAACTGATGCATGTCAGTTCAAACAGAGACCCAGTTGAGATCAGAGAAGGGACAATGTACTATCAGTTGGATGAATATTTTTCCTATAAAGGAAGCTCATCCATGATAAGGATTTATATCCTTCAAGTTTGTGCAGTTAGATCAGAGGTTAGTGAGTGTGTAAAGAGGCCAATTCACATAGGTGGCAGCACTGGACCCCAAGGAAACTGCACAAGGAAATAGGGGGCTTGGAGGGCAGAGGAGAAGGTTTGTGAGAAGCCTTTGACTGTCTATGAGCAGCAGAGGGATTGTACTGAGAGTTGGATAGCTTCTGAGCTAAGGCTTTGTGTAATCTGGACTATATTTCGACTTGTATGATAATACAGAGATGGGGTTTTAGGCAGGTGCTTTCCCCGAGTAAATTCTTCTGTGTTATGTGTGATTGATTCCTTCTTATCAGTTATATGTGTTCTTATTGATGTTGCTCATGGTTGATTAAGCTTCCGCTAAATTCTTTGTAGAAGTAGATCAAGTGTTTTTCTTTAGTACATTGCATTACCAGGTTGATCTACAGGTGGGAATTTCTACATGGTATCAAAGCTAGCTGATTTGTAGAAAAATTCTACATGGTATCAGAGCTGAATGATTTGTAGAAAAATTCTACAAAATTCTATAACCTTCTCTAATGGGATAGGTGTTATTTCTAATCCAACTCCCATTGTACTATTAGAAGAATGGGAATACTTTTTTTTTCTTGTATCTATCTATTTTACTTATCAATTCCCCCTTCAAGCGTTGTTTTTTATTTTCCTTTCTGAAAGAAGCTTATGGTTCCCCGTTTTTCACCTAAGCACAACACTCGGTACTTTGTTTAACTTTGAGCAATTCTGCCACATATATGTGTATTTTATTTGTTTAAATATCCCTTACTAAGGTCTTGACAACCACTATTATTTATACACAATGTTATACACATATATATATATATATATATATATACATACATATTATACATACATACTATATATGTATATATACATATATAGACATATATGTATATATTATATATAATATACATACATATACATACATATATATATATATTATATATAAATATTTTATTAAAAAAATTACACTCACTAATAAAAACATATATTAGCGGGCGCCATGCCTGTGATGAACCCCGCGCACATGTACATCCCTAGCACCATTATAAATTGGCCACGCCACTTCCGCTTTAGCTCCTTGGACCATCCCATCATCCACTAATCCCCGACACCAATAGTGGATCACCATGCCTCCTAATCTGGAAGACCCCACCATCCATTAACAAATATGACAGCTAGGATTGTGTGCAACAGATCAAAAACTTACACAGGGGTTACTCCACCTCACTAACATGATAAGGGGGAAGGGGATGCCTTCCCTACTGATTTCACCCTAGGGGGGTGCACACAACATCGATCTCCAACAGTGATCCTCCATCGTCCAATTAATGCACATGGTCCCACCCTGAACAATTATTTCACTGCAGGCCTTGACCATGGCCAATACACAACGGTGCCTTCTACTCAGGTCACAAAAACAAATCTCGAGCCAACACGTCATCCCGACGCTTCACCCCAGCGCCTTCAATCCTTGATCCCCTTTGAACATCTGGGGTGGGACCTCCAAGACACATCATCCCTCCCCCATCACCCTAGCTCTCACCTTGCACTTCCAGGGTGTAAACCTCCAGGTCTACATGGACTGGTGGGACACACCTCCACACATCCTTGGCTTCTAGTTGGTCCATGGTGTTTTGGTGCCAGAACATCCTACTCTGAGACACCTCAATGCTCTTTAACTAATCCCCCATTCACATCCCTGAGGTGGGGACCTTCATGAAGCATCATCCTGGTCCCAACACCCCAGCGCTCCTTTAGAATGCGCCTCTTGGGCTTCCGGGGGTAAGCCTCTAGGACACATCATCCTGACTCTTGAACTGTAACAGACTTTCATATATCTATATATATATATATATCTATATATATAATATATATATATATATATATATATATATTATATAATATATATATTATATATATATTATATATATATATATATATATTTATTATATATAATATATTGTGGGCAAAGCACATTTTCATAAGGACTAGTTGGCGCAATACACTCCATCTATGCATGCACTTGGTCTCCTTTTGTAACCAGACTATTCATCATTGTTTCAATTCCACTGTTGAGTCAAGGTATAATAAATCGACAAGGAACAAAATTCCATCCCTAATGCTTTATGGCACTACCTGCATGGTTTTGATCACTTAGAGGCTACAACATTGTTATTGATACATATGCCTCCATGTCGGCCTTTGAAGCAAAAATTGTAGTTACAAGAGATATTTAAGAGGGTATATTCCTTTTCAGATTACCACTGTAAATCATGCATGTTTTAAGCAATCAATGCAACATTTAATTTTAACAGACAAAACATACACCAATGTCTTTAACCATGGTGCTCTTTTCCAAGCCAGATTATGGTGAAATGCAAACATAATGATCACAGGAATTCCTCAACTATTGATGCAGTCATTCAACCAAAAAAGAGACATTATTTCATTAAAATTTATAAGCATAACGAGCATATATATATATTTGGAAACTAAGCCTAGAATAAAGACTATCCACCCAACCATGGATAGCTACAACCAAGCTCACTTGCAGCTGCCACCCCTGAGCCATATTTCAAAGACCGAGGGGCTTGCTTAAAGGATCAAAACACCAATTTCCAACTGAAACAGGGATTCCATAGGACCTCCTTCTTCCACCCACCAACCACTTAGCATATCAATAGCGCATAGTTAATTGAGAGGCTTGTTGCCTCCACTCTCTAGCTAGTCAATACACAAGCAATCCAAAGAACTTGTCTCCACCCTTCCAACAAAAAATAGTGATTCCACGCACTTATGGGACTCCATAATCCATTGTAAAATCACATAGCAAGGATGATTTCAAATATCCTCCTTCCATGAATCCAAGGAACAATCCTCCACCCCAACCATCAAGGCACTCCAGAGAAATACCATCTCCACCCTTTGGAAATACAGGGAATCGAGAGGCCTTATTCCTCACCTGGGAGAGATCATCCTATTGTCATCCTTTCTAATATAAATAATCATTACCTTCTCTTCTCTTCTCTTCCTGCAATCTCCTTTGTTTTTCTTCCTCCTCTATCGCTGAATATAGGTCCTCTTGTGTTTGCATGAATGAGTGTCTAGGAGTAAGGAGTGTAATTGAATGTATTGAATGAGGTTAAACAACCCCTTTTTCCTTCTCTTGCGCAGTGTTTGAATGTCAATGTCCTAGTTAACAGCACAATACCCTTCATGAATTTATGTCCTCCTTGTCTTGTGAGTGCTCTCTAAGGCAGCATGGCATGCGTTCTTCTCTTATAGTCCCATTAACTTTAGGAAACAAATCCATTTAAACAGACCAACCAACCTTTAGTGGTTGTAAAATAAATTCAATTTCTTGCACAAGAAACCATATATCCCAAAAACGCAACCTCCTTAGCTTTGGAATTAGTGTCCTTGACTCAATGCTTTTTTTCTTATAACAATATTTACATCACATTTTATGAGAGAACCATGGTTGGGGTTGTCATATCTAAACTCTAGTTGAAAAGTTACACTTCCTAGAAGTGACTACAGACACTATTTTTTCTTTACGCTATTTTAGTCATAACTTCTTCATATTTTCTTTGTTTCATAATTGTAATATGTCATTAGAAATCTCTCTCTAAGCTCTTTTATTTGTAGAATTTTAATGTAGATTCAAAATTGCTCATGAAATTTACTAAAACATAAGACTCAAATCTACTCTACCAATCTACGAAAGTAAATTCACGATCATGATAAAAAATCAATAACATGCATCAATATTCAACAAACATACACTAAGATATATCTAGGGGAAAGAAACTACTCAAAACCCCTTACTATCTGCATTGTGTTAATCAAAGAATATAGATGAATACAATATGCTCTGCCCAACCTTGAGCTCAACCTACAGAAGTATTTTCTATCCTCTTCCTGACTAACCTTAGCTAATACTTAGCCAATTTTACAAGCCTCCAAGCTCCTATTTCCTTGTGTTGTTCTCTTCGAAATTAGGCCCCTATTAATTCGGAAATTCCTCAATAAGAATTGTGCAATTCTTTTAGGACTTCTATTGATTGCATGCATGACCTGCACAATTTGGAATATTCTACAAGTGATAGTACACTTCCCTTGAACTCTAATGTCAACTGGGTAACTCGAATTGTGTGCATGCATGAGTTAATCTAAGTTGGTTGATTAGTTAACTGGTTAAACACTGAAGTTGCACCCCACTGCTAGACCTCCAACTAGCTCCTCCAATGGTTTGAACTAGTTTAACCGACCATAACTCAATTTAATTTAATTAGATTGTTACAACTAAAATCAACTCAACCTAGGCTCCTAAAATTTAGGAATCATTGTACACAACTGAAGTTCATTCTCCAACTCAGATTAACTAAGCTAATTGAGTGATTAGAACTCAATAAACTCATTCAAGTTGTTTGCTGATGTTGAATTTCGATTTTCTCCTAATTCAATTAAGGGAAAATTTTAACTAGGAATTTCTTACTGCATTTTCAACACTCCCTCTCAGTAAGAAAGGGATTATCAGATATCCTGATCCTATTTCTATGGAACTAAATTTTTCCTCTTGACAAGGCCTTTGTCAAAATATATGCATCTTGATCCTTTGTCGGAATGTACTGCAACAACATGATCCGCCTTTGCACACAATCTCATAGATGGTGGTACCAAATATCAATGTGCTTGGATCGATCATGAAAATTGGATTCTCAGAGAGTTTTATATGATACAAATCTGATTGTCACAATGAATCACGGTAGGATCCATCATCTGACCAAATAAACCAACTACAATCTTTCTCATCCAGATAGCTTCAAAAGTTTCTTGACTTGAAACCATGTACTATGCTTTTGCTGAGTTTAATGCAACTAATTGTACCAAGAAATTGACATTGAAAATTCCTCCTAAATTGATCTTCCAATCTGATGGACTTCCCGCCTAATCTACATCTGTAAAGCCTTGTAGCTTCACTCCCTTTATTTGTATGTACCAAAGTTCAAATTGAGTGGTGCCTATGAGGTACAGTAGTACATGTTTAGTAACCCTCCAAAATAATTTGTTAAGTCGAACCATTGCTTGGCTCAACTAATTGATCGCATAACACATGTATATTCATGTGTTCACCAAATACATGGGAGAACCCATGAACTTCTTGTACATGGTAGCATCCACTTCCTCACCTGAAGTGGAATCCTGTTTCCTACAGTTGGTCATTGGATAAGTCTCCATGGCTTTGCATCTATCCATGTGGAATTTCTGAAGTATCTCATTGGCATAATTTCCCTGAGAGACAAGAAGTTTGCCTTCTCTCTGCCATACTTCCAAACCAAAGAAATAGGGCATCAACCCCATGTCTTTGATTTCAAACTCTCTTGCAAGATCCTCCTTGCAAGACCTAATAAGTTGTTCATCATCGTTCAGAATCAAGTCATCAACATATAAGGCTATAATCAACAATTTACCTTCTACCAGAATGTGGTAAATATTTTAATATGCTTCATTTTTTGTGAAGCCTAACCCAGTGAGGTAGCTATTGATCTTGGTGTACCAAGCACAGGGTTTTTTCTTCATCCCATACAATGCTCACTTGAGTTGACACACATGTGACTCTCTGTCGAAGGTATCAAATCCTTCAGGATGTTCAATGTACACATCCTCTTCAATCACTCCATTGAGAAATGTTTTCTTCACATCCATTTGGTGGATCTTCCACCCTATGTATGCAGCCATAGCTAGAATTGATCTCATGGAAGAGTACCTTGCTATAGTAGAAAAGGTATCTTCATAATCAATCCCTTCTACCTAAGAGTACCCCTTGGCCACAAATATGGCCTTGTGCTTCTCAATTCTTCCATATGTTTCATGATTTACCTTGTAAAGCCATGTCAAACCCACCACTAACTTGTCTGCAGGTCTTGGGACCACTTCCCAAACACAATTTTTGACAATGGAATCGTATTCCTCTACCATAGCATCAACCCATATTGTTTTCTCTATTGATTCCTCGAATGAGGTTGGTTTTGTCTCTACTAGCTCACTCATAAGAGCCATGTATCTTGTGTACCGATCTGGTGACCTCTTGTTCCTATGTTGTGATGTGGGTTCTCCCACATTCTCTCTAGCATCATGTAATAATTTTTCATCTTCCTTGGTACACTTCCTTCCTTCCCTGGATGTCTCTGCTTGAGTGGTGGTCTCCACTCTCTACTCCTCTGCATGTGGCTGCTCCACATTTTCTTGAGCTTCTTCCTTTAGAGCCAAAAGCTCCTAATATACATGCAATTGAATCTCACTCTCAAAGGAACACTTTATTTCCTTCTCTTCATCAAACTTCACACCTCTACGAACAATTGTCATCCTAAGAGATGGTAGGTACACCCAATAGTTGTGAGGTGTATCAGTGTAGCCCACAAATATTCCCATCTCTACTATTGGTTCTATCTATTCCCTTCCATCCATGTAAACATGGAAATATACTAATGATCCAAAGATCCTGAAGTGTGGCACATCTAGTTTCTTCCCTGAAAAATATTCTTCTAGCGTACTCATCCTAAGAATCTGATGAGAACTCCTATTCTGCACATATACAGTTATGTTTCATGCTTCGAAACACAAGTGCATAGTTAGGCCATGATCATGCAACATCACTTGTGCAACTCCCACAATACTTATGGTCTTTCTCTCATCCACCCCATTCCATTGTGGGTTATGGCGTGTTGTCAAATCCCATTGAATGCCTTCCTTTGCACATAAATTTTAAACTCATTGAACACATATTCACCATCATTATCACTCCTAATAGCCTTCACTTTGCTTCCAGTTTATTTCTCAACAAAATTCAACAAATTTAGAAAATGTTTGATTTGCCTTCTACATGAAGAAAATACAGCACTTCCTCGAGAAATCATCTACAAATATAACATAATACCTATGCTTGGTCCTGAAGGTTGTCGAGAAAGGTCCACAGACATCAAAGTGGATCCTTTCAAGGATTGCATGTGCCCTACTATCCCGATCATTGAAGGTGGATTATGTGTACTTCCCCAAGGTAAACCTTTCACATATATTTTATCGCTCTAATGCTCCGTTGGAAAGGCCTATGGTGATCTTCTCAACAATCTTCAAATCTCCATGGTGCAAATTACCAAGTCTTCTATAATATAATTCACCAACATCTTGTCATTTCACCTTCTTTACCTTTGTGCTCAAAGCACCACAGTCTACCACATCGAACCTATAGAGGTTCTTCACTCAAACCCCAATCTGCTTCCCTTGTCCCATGGCGATGTGCCTTAGGAATGCATTTCCTTTGCTAAATATCACATCGTATCCATGTTCTTCCAACATGGAGATGGAAACCAAATTCTTCTTTAGAGCCGAAACAAACATCACATCCTTGAGCCTGAGAGGGGAGCTAGAGCCCTATTTATGGGCCAAAATACTCTACCAATAGTGAGGGGGGTCTCCTCGGTGTAGAATCCAAACTATACCCTACATCGTTTGATTTATGTATCTCGTCGGGTATCTAGGCCCAACTGTCATTTAGGTGAGTCGAGTTTGCTTTGGATAGAGGTGGGATACCGTTTCAATTGAACGCATGAACTTCAATAAATATAAGGAAATAGCTTAAAAATGTTTATACATGAATACCATGAATAGAAATATTAGAAAACAATAACATAGCCTTACATAAAGTGATTGCTAGCAAAATTAAGATAAGATCATGTCTATATAAAGAAAGTGCTCAACAACTATAAAACAGTTCATAGTAATCAAACATCTATAAGCATAAGTGAATACACAATCAATAATAATATGATGCCAATATCAACGAAGCAATTCACCAATAGAAGCATAGAGTTATCATGTCATACCATCCATGTGTATAAAAACAAGGTTCGTAGCACAAGACAACACATGAATAGAATATGTATCAAAGAAGCCTCAGGAATATCCAATCCATCAAGCAAATAATACCCATGGCACCACAACATAAAATATCTATGCAATCCAATAGTGGAAAATAACAATTACTTCTTGGATATATCAGAAGATCATAAGTTCTTTCAAAACAATATTGTCCCAAAATAAGTCCTCAGCTAAAATTCCTTTACAATGTGTCATGAAGGTGTATTTATTAAATGAGGGCGACATTTGGCCTACCCTTGACTCTTGGGCTTTCTCATTACCTTTCAACTACCTTGTGACCTTTAGACTTCCTCATGACTCTTCACATTCCAAAATTGTCCTATCCTATCTTAATTTTCCAAAATCACAAAATGATAAAAATCTACTCTATCAACTTAATAATAGAAAGTTTGGTAATGTCTAGGTGGAGTTTCTCCATTAAGTAAGTGCATAAAATCTTGTGTTCAGTTGCAATGGGGGTGATATGTGGTCGTTCCTTGTCATGTTTGTGCAATCACTCAAGGGCATCTGGTATGAGGGTGGTCCTTTTGGAATTCACCTGATTTCCTAAAGTCACCATATTTGTATACATTCTTACTAGTTCAACCACGTAGCATTTGATATTCTCCTTTGTAACAAGTAGGTCATCTTAGTGGGTGGCCTACCTGTATGTGTCGATGAATGCTTGAACTTAATGTGAGATGTCTTCCTAGTTTCTCACCTTCACAACTTCTCTGATGGACAAAACTCCATGGATCTCGGTCATTGATTCCAGACTACTAAAAAGGTGTCTATATGAAGCCAACACTTTGTCTACATCTTTGGCTAGTTTGTCCTTTGACTGGATCTTGATGTGTAGCTGGGCTTTGGCATTTTTGATCCAATGCTTCTTCAGGACTACCATCGGTTCCCCTAGATACTTGATGGACCACTCGTGTATACTATCTAGAATGGTAATGACTTCTTTTAGCATAGTATCCCTCTCTTTTGTATGGGCTTGTATGGCCAAGATCAATGCTACCATGAGATGTAGTTTTGACATTTCTTCATAGACCATCTCACTAGCTTCACTAATCGTCTCGACCTCATCTTTGATTGCGGCATGTTGTTCTTTTGTACTGGAATGTACTAAGCATAGAGATACATTTTCTTCCTCTGCCCTTTTTCTATCATGTTCTTCTCTAGCGACCTTCTTCTCTGATGCGTAAAGCCTATTTCGGAGCTCCATGATTCGTTTGCTTAGCCTAGCAACATTATGCTCAATCATGGTCACAAATGTGGTTCTAGCTGAGGCGATCATCTCAAGAATAACTATGGTGTCAAGAATAATTTCTTTAGTTGTGGTGATCGACAGAGATTATGTAGGGTTTCTAGCATAAAATTTCCCCCTCTCATGCCTGATCTTGAGGCTAACTTGGTCAAAGGTGAGCTTTGTGAGATCCAATACCTCTTCTCCTTCTTCTTTGGGAATTCATAATCTTGTAGGGGAATATGTCCTCCGATGAGGGGAGTAGAAGGATGAACATCTAATGGAGCTAGTTTGATTTGTTCTAAGTCTAGCTCATTTGCTTTATTGGTTTCTCCCTGCTTCTTCTTATTTCTTCCTCTTCTTCTTTCCTCCTCTACTCTTCCTCTAACCACTTCTTATCTTGCTCATATTTCTCCTGTTTCTTCTTGAGGTCCTTAGTATTCCTGAGATTTTATTATTATTCTTTTAGCTCTTATTCCCGCTTCTTCTTCTCTTCTTGTTCCATGGCCCTCTTCTCTTCTTGTTGATTTTCTTCCAGTTTCTTCTTATTTTCGTCCTCTTCCTGTCACCTCTTCTTCTTAAGCTTTTCCTGGTCACCTAAATCTTGTGTGTTTGAGCTCTTCCTCTCTTTTCCTCTTGAGCTCTTTTTTCTTATTTTCTAGGGTTGTGTTCCTTTGTTCCAATGTCTCATTATATTCCCCCTTTTCCAGGTCACTCGTGGCATCTTCTACCTCTTTCTCCTTTTGTTGCTTGAGTTTCTCGGTTTCCTTCTATTTCTCTTGCTTCCTCTTCAAGGTGGATAACCTCTCTTGGAAGTTTAAATTCTCATGGGAGTATTCTAGGAGCTCCTCGTCTCTTTCCTGCTGCTTGTTGGGGATAAATTCCCTGGTGGCATTATGCTAGTTCCTGATTCCAACTTCATGATCTTGCTTGGAATGTGAATATGACCAGTTAAAATTATCTCTCTTCCAGTGAGTAGCTACAACCTTCTTAGGGTCATACGTACGATAGTTTATGGTCGCAAAACAACTCCCCTTTAAAGCCTCAGCTTCCACCTCCACTTGTTTGAATTTTTCTACCACATTGGTCATGATGACAAGAGGGAAGGTTGGCCATAGTTTCTACTTTCCTTTGCTTAGTATTTTCGAGAAGCCCTGCATCATCTGGTAACATACTTCCTGTAAGAGCACATTATCTGTGACAAACTTGGGAATATTATGTGGGGCCTTATAGGAATCGAAAACTATAATAAATGTACCCTCGTGGATCGAGAACCAATGTGCCACCTTGACAATGGTTTCTATGACCCTCTTTGACATACAAGGTGGTTCTTCCCCGAACAGTCGTTGATATAGTGGAGAAATAAATGAATCATAAATAACATGAATCATACTATGATCATTGGTGTACCAAAATATCTTGTAATTATGGTGTACTAGGTTGTCTATAGACGTTTTCCAATTGTAGCTCCAGTCGTCGAATTGGCGCCTTCACAAACTACGTCTAGCAGGTATGAGGCATATAAAACTCTAGTGGTTGGTTTGGCTCTGGCTGCTTAGCTACAATTATATTTGTCCTCAAGGCCGACACAAGAATGTTGGCTTAGTTAAAGATTGTTCCTCAGGTGGCGAAAGCATACATGATGGGGACCCATGTACCGTGGAAAACATCACAATCTTCTCTTACGTAGAGATGGTTCATCATGGTGGAAATCAGCTAATAGACCTTCGTCAATACATCTTTCCTGTAAATTTGGTTAGTCCTAACCCGAAACTTGGATGGGTCCTACCACCATTCTCTAAGGATATCTTTAGTAGGAGTCACAAAACCAATGAGCCACCAGGCACTGAAATTTTCATCCTTCTCATAAATCCTGTAGTAAGTAGATTTGTGGAAGTGATTGCTGCGAGTAGTGCGCCAAAATTATCGCTTATTGTCCATGAATTTGTGTATGTGCTTTGTATGATCCAATCAATCATCTCAGCACATGGGAAAAATGGAGGGTGTGATGCTACCTTGTGGATCTTAGACCTCTTAACTTTTAGGTATACCGGGAAGTCCTCCTGGGTCTTTGGTATGTTTAGCTTGGTGAACTCCTCATAGATGTCATACCTAGAGAGCCTCGTGCTTTTATTAATATTGTAGGCCATGTCCTCATAGATAGGGGGTTCCTCATACTAATGGATTTCCTATGAACTTCTCCCAGATATTTTACGAGAAGACTTCGTAGCAGGAGGTGCCATCTCATCTTCGAAAGAGGAGATGGAGATGTAGTCAAGATCTACGTCACCTAGCATATCTAACAAACAGTCCCATGATGAGAGAGACAACATGAGAATAAAATAGAGAGCCAAAAAATAAACTGCAGTTTTCAGAGACTTAAAGAGGGACTTCTGGTAAGTCGCAAGGGTGAGGAGGCCACAGGGGTCGCATGGAATAGGGCACGACCTAGCTACTGAGTAAGCTAATCCTAGGGTCACATGGGCACAAGTCACCCAGGATGCAAGTCGCAAGTCGCAAGTTGTATAAGTCGTTGCCTTAGGGTCGCATAGCTCGCAGGTCACATAGGTCGTATTGTTTTGCCTACCATGGCCTTAGGTTGTGCGACCTGCATTTTAAGTGATTTGAGGAGATGAATACAGCTTCAAAGGGGTCTCTAGAACTCCGCAGGGGAAAATGGCTTGGCTTGCAGGGATAACAAGTTAGCTCAGGATCAGGAATGGGCATGGGAGAAGCTTAGGGAGGTTCATAAGACTTCACATACATTCAATGAGGGTTTACAATGAAAAAGGAGTTAGGTTGTGGATAAAACCCCCTTGTTTGGTAACAATAAAGTTGGGGCTGAGGAAGATGACACTTGGAAGAAAAACATCATTGTTGGGGAAGTGAAAGGTCACCTACCAGTAAAATTCGTGTGTGATGCCAAGTTGTAGAACCTCCCTGCCTTTGGTGTGACCAAAGAAGCATTACATACTGACTAGTCGAGGCCAATATATATAGTTTTGGTCGCATGTATAGGGGTCGCATAGGCAACAAGGCCTGAGTTGGGAAAGTATGCAACATTTTTCACCTTTGCGACCTTTGCGACCCCAACGAACACTAGGTCACATGGGTCACAGAGGTCACATAACTGGGAGATGGACCTCTGCAACTAAGCAACTTACTAGTCGCATAGGTCACAAAGGTTGTGCATCATATTAGGTTATCCCATGTGACTTATGTGACTCCATGATTTGGCGAGGTCGCATGGGTCGCAAGAGTCACAAAACAGGAATTAATCGCATCATGGTGTTGTGACTAGGTGACTAGACTTAGTTAAGGACTTGATTTCGCTCATGAGGGAGAGAATTAGGTTCCTTTGTGACTCTTATGGTTTTTTGGGCTTCCGAGAAGACTGTAAGAATGGGAGAAAGCTATGGAAAAGGTAAAGGGGCTCTAAAAGTTTGAAGAGTTGGAAATTTTGGAGGGGTTGTTGTAGTGGCTATAACAATTGGTGATTCACTAGAAGTACTCCAGGATCTTGAAACGTCTCTTGGTCTGGCTTAAGGCAGACCTTGAAGGGTGTTACCCCATAGAGTTTCAAGTCCCGCTAATGATTCTAGGTCTCTCATTAACATTGGTCAGTTATCCCAGGTTGCTAAAACTTGATCCTTTTAAACCCACAAAATGATATCAATTATTGTCGATTCGAGGGAGGAGGGGGAGTCAAATTAATGATATGAGCTTTAACGCTTTTTGGTATAATAGTTACGATACTCCAGTGTTACCTCTACTTCCAGTGAGCCTAAACAGTACCCTAGCAAAGTCACTACCTAGAAATCACAAACATTGCTCTGCTACCAACGAGCCTGGACAGTACCCTGGCGGAGTTGTTGCTTCACCTCTTAGCGTAGGAAGCCTTTCCCAGTACTTTAGCCCTTATTAATTCATTTATGTGCTCATTGGAACTTATTTAGTTATGCTTATTTTCAATTATTCATGTGGCTATGTAAGCCTGGGCAGACAAGGGATCTCGACTTATTTGACTTGCAAAGAGGTTGTTTCCGATTTTTCATAGACCTTATTGTTTTTCCGAAATTTGTATATGCTCAAAAAATTTCCTCACCTTCCCCCACCTTTGAACCAATGAGTAAGCTAGAATGTCGCACAATTCAGGCCAAGTCAGTAGTTAGGATAGACTGCTGCGAGATAGGGGACGGTGATGACATTGATTTCCCCACTACAATAAGTTCCAATATTCTATTTTGGTCGTGGCTTAAAGTTTGGTCAAAAAGGTGATTCCAGAGAGAAACCATCTAAGCCAAAGTGCATGGTTACTTCAACATCAAGCAAACATCCCAAACTCTTTATTCAAGGAAAAACAAAATTCAAAACAAAATTGGAAAAGACAAACTAATGGAAAAGAAAGATCAAAAGAAAACTATAATACAAGGTTTGTTGGCAGCCATAAGAGCTGCTACGTGAAGTAGAATTTGATGTCTTGGCCATTCACAGGAAGGGGTTCAACCCTCCCTCCTAGAGTTCAAAACTTATAGGTGTGTTGGCCAATTTTCTCCTTTACTTGGAAAGTACCGATCCATAAGGCTTGGAATTTGGTGTGTTTTCTCTTGTCCTCGTGAGCTCTATCCCAGTTAAGAACCAAGTCCCCTACACTGAATTCGTGGGTTCCTACATATATCTTGTCAAACCACCTCTTAATTCAGTTTTGGAGAACGAAAAACATATCCCTGGTCTTTTATCTTTCCTCTTACAGTCTAAGGAGTGTGTTGATGCAGTTTTGAATGGTAGGGCAAGAGGAGCCTTGTGATTCTTGTGACAATTGGAGGGTGGAGAGGTAGAGGTTCAGTGATAGGATGGCTTCTTTCCCATAAACCAAAAAGTAGGGTGATGTTCTGAGGGATGGTTTAGGTGTAACCTGGTCGGCCCATAAGGCATTGCTGAGGGCACTGTGCCAATTTATATGGTGGGATATTCTTGAGGATGGGGATGAGAATTTTATTGGTAGATTCTACTAGGCCATTTCCCTGAGGGTAGTAGTTGGACGAGCATTTTAAACCAATTTTGTTTACCAAAGAAAAGTAATATAATCATAAAGACGAAAAATACGTGGCATTATCAAACACAAGTGAGATTGGAACACTGAGCCTAGCCACGATGTATTGATTGACAAAAGATATTACGTCCTCATCATTGATTTTCTGTAATGGAACTACTTCGACCAACCTCATGAAATATTCAGTGGTTGTGAGTATATATTTGTGTTGCTTTGATGAGTTTAGCATGATTTCCCCAATTACATCCAACCCCCATTGTTTAAAAGGTTCTTCCACCGCTATGGGTTAGAGAGGGGCAAACGACCCAGCTTTCCTTCCTACATGCTTATGACAGATGGGGCATTTCCAAGCATAATCATAAGCATCTTTGAAGAGCATGGGCTAGTATAATCCTACTTGCATAATCTTGTGGGCAGTGGTGTTTCCAGCATAGTGGCCCCCTTCCGGTCCATCTTGCAACTTCTTCAAAACCTGCTGGGCTTTGTCATGTTCCAAACATCTAAGTAGCACACTGAGGTGGTGTTTTCGAGATAGGTTACCTTGAACCATTTGATATGAAGTGGATTTGAGACTTATTTCCCTCTTTTGTTTCGCGAACAAGATAGAAGGTAGGGTCCCTTTCCCTAGGTATTGCTTCAAGTCAAATTACTGTGAAGAGGGGTCATGGGAACTTATTAATTCATTTCGATCTCATGCTCCCAACCTTGTGACTCCTCGCCTTGTTGGTTTAAGGCCTCAACGGTTAGTTTTCATAGTCCATGCCCTTTGACCTTGTGCGAGGGTTTGAAATCCAAATCATATTCCTAAAGGGAAGTCACCTAGTTGGCTCTCCTCTTGCCCAACTCTTTTTGGATGAAGAGTGACCTGACAGTAGGGTGCGAAACCATCACTATGACATGGTTCTTGAGAATGTATGATCTAAAGTGTTTCAATACTTTGTAAACCATATATGCCTACTTATCTATGTCGGGGTAGTTCAGTTATGCCCCTTGTAGTCATCTACTCATGAAAGATATAGGACGTTCATCATTGTTGTCGTCATGTTGCATGAGGATGGTGGCTAAGGATGAATCTGAGGTGAAAGTGTATAAGATGAAGTCCCTACTAAAGTTCAACCTGAAGAGGGAAGGGGCTTCAGCGATATCTCTCTTGATACAATTGAAAAATCCTTTTCTTCTTGGTTCCACTTAAGCACTGAATATTTCTTGATCATGTTCTACAACGGCTTAACAATTTTGGCAAAATATGAAATAAATTTGTGAAGAAAATTGATTTTACCAGGGATAAATTGCATAACTTTTTTTCCTCTTGGAAGAGGGATCTGTGCTATATCTTTCACGTGATCAGGATCGACAATGATTCTATATTTGGTGATGATATGACCAAAGGAGATTTCCTTGAGAAACTGTGAATATGAACTTCTTGGTGTTAAGTGAAATCCTATATTCTGACACTGTTCGAATATTTGCTTAAGGTGGTGGAGGTGGTCGAACCTTCTTTTTGAAAATACAGTGACATCATTGAGGTAAACCACCACACTATGGCCGATTAAACCCTTGAAAGCAATGCCCATTTCTATCTGGAATGTTTCCCCGACGTTAATAAGTTTAAAAGGCACGCAACAATAGGCGAACGTTCCCCATTTCATCCTGAAGGTTTTCTTTATCTAGTATGATTCAGCTACCAACACCTGATTGTAGCTGAAGAAACCATCTAGCAAGGAAACATTTCTGAACCTTAAAATGTTTCAAGGATCTGTTTCATCGATGGAACTAGGTAATTGTCTTTGTCCAACGCCCAATTGAGATTCCAGAAATTGACAAACAAACAGAGCTCTCTAGACTTTTTTCATACCACGACAAGGTTTGAAACCCATGTAGAATGTCTGACCTTAAAGATGATGTGGGAATATAACAACTTCTTGAGCTCCTTTTGGATGAGGGGTTCTAATGTGGGATGCACTTTCCTCAACTTCTGTTGAAATGGTTTGACCCCTTCTTTCATAGGCATGACATGTTGGATGATCCACGTTGTTATCACAAAATCAGCCCCTGGTAGGCTACTAATCAGGAAGACTTTGAGTAACTATTTCAAACCAAACTTTTGGCTGAGGCTTAGCCTCCTCAACCTGAGAGGGCTCTCTCACTGGGTTAAATATTTCAATTTAAGGATTAGATGGCTAACTCTATGGAAAAAACAAATGAAAATGTATAAATGGTTGAAATACCAATCAAAAAACATCTACTGGGCTATGGAGCCTGAGCATGTTTCAGTACAACTGCAAGATTAGCTTAACATGGAAGTCAGGGCATAAAGAGTCTTAATGTATCAACAAAACAAAGTTATAATGCAAGGAACATAGTTTATAAACACATAAGGGAAGTTAGAGCATTATCGATGAATTCTAAGTAACATGTGTTCATACCACTGCAAGTAAGTAGATGAAAAAGGCCATGAGAAAATCAAACATTAAAACTCTCTATGAATCCTAAGTAGTGAAGCCAAAATCTTTGTATTAACATAAAAACACACAGTCTCTTACAACAACACAGTATGCTTGTTTCTTTTGAAAATTGCCAACCATAAGGCATTCCATCTCTTGTCCTTTATAGAATTATCAATACAATCTTGGATTCCCTGATCCAACATGAGGGGAATTCCAATTTCCTAGCTTGACACCTATTCAAACCTAAAACAAACTATTAATTACAAGTAGCAGTTATCTAATAGTCTTAGAGTCCTAATACAATTAGGAGTAACACTCCTTATTATGATAGTAATAGCTTAAACTAGGAATTAAATTCGATACATGATAGCTGCTTCTCCTTAAATTCAACCTTGGTGATGTCCATAACCCGCATGCTAGCCTTCAATAACTTCTTCTTCAGCTGTCCTAAAAACTAGGAAAATGTCCCCTGCAGTGTAGCCTTGCTCTTCAATGGTGTTCCTCAAATCTCTTGCTGACCAAAATAGTCCCTTTAATCATATAACATATGTTGAGTTAGCCATAGAACCCTTCTCTTACACTTGTGCAAAAATTAAACTCCTTGAAGTTGCATGAAGAAAGTCAATCTAGATGTGCTACGAAATAAACTGTTGTTTTTGTAGTGCAAAACATTTTCCTTGCATATATCTTTCATTCCTTGAGTTTTTCCTTTACTTTGGATTTAAACCTTCTCAAATGATCTCCTTACAGTTCTCCAGTAGCATCCTTCTTAAAAAATAACCCCTTCTTTCCTTTGAAGATTGACCAAAAAGAACAAAACTGCACCTACAGCAGTTTCGTAGCGTGCTACGAAACTGCTATGTGAATCAATTTATACAGTTTTTTCCCAAAAAATTTCCTTCTAAGGATTCTTCACAGCTGTTTCATTATGTAAATATGCCACATATGCTTGAGATCACCCATCCATGAAACAACTTCAAAAAGTAATGTCTTTGTTTCAACCAAAATTGTATTAGGGTTTCATCACTTACTGCCTTGTTTATTTGTGTTGAGGCTAATCTCCAGACTTGCTCAGCTGAATTTCAAGGTCTTCAATTTGTCTTTTCATCCTCTTGATATTAGTTCATAGATTTCCATTGATCCATCTGACATACCTTGCTTCCTTGATTGCAGGGATAGTCCAGGTGAAGTATTGAGTGTCTCTGCTAACCACTTTAGGTTTTTAAGCTTTTCCATCTTCCCACATGGCCTTTATTCCTTTGAAATTGGCTTTTTCAATTGCATGTTTCCTTGCCTTTTTCTTAAGTTTGGCAATCTCAAATATTGGCAAGCTTCAATTTCTTCTTGACTTCCTCATATTTATTTTCTTCTTCTTGAGTATCGATTTCTCTATTTCTGTCATCTTCATGCATGAATGATGGTTGCACTTCTGGAACTATGAGCTCTTCACAGAATCCTGATATCTCCCCTGTCTCACTTACCTCTAGCTCTACCTCATGTAATCTTTTGGACTGCCTAGTCACAAGCCTTCTGGGCTTAAAAGCAAATTATGAAACATGATCATCAAACTGTAGCTTTTTAGAGGATTTCATCTTTTTTGGCTTGCCCTCACCTAATTCAATGAAGTCTGCTTGGACCAGAGGGGACTCTTCAATGTCAATAGGCTGAAGAAGATCATTCAAATTTCCCTTTGAGACTGGCCTTTCATCAGCGACCACTATTTTACCCTTTTCTTTGGCTATTTGACTTCTAGTTACCCTTCTCTAGACTGTTTCACCAATGGACTACTCTTGTGCTGCTTCCTTAATTTGAACTTTCTTCTTCTATGAATGATGAGGAGTATCTTGAAAAGCCAATGGTGTTTTATTCACTGGCTCCTTAGCTTTCTTTCTGGCCTTCAGTTTAACAAACCTTCTTGACCTTTCTTCTGCATGGTGACTA
Organism: Pinus taeda; assembly: GCA_000404065.3. Taxonomy (NCBI): domain Eukaryota; kingdom Viridiplantae; phylum Streptophyta; class Pinopsida; order Pinales; family Pinaceae; genus Pinus; species Pinus taeda. The sequence continues at coordinate 52,853 of APFE030075012.1, forward strand.
ATCACTAGCGATGATATTTCATTATCCCTAGGGCTAAGCCCTGTTTCAGCTCTAAAACTAGACATAAAGTGAAATGAAGACCATTCTTTATCTACCTTCCAAAGTTCATGCAAGATAATTAATTTAACTAAGACATGATGGAACAATGATGTTTCACATGCCTCTTTCTTCAACTGTACTTTATCAGACATCTTGCCTACGCTCCGAAATAGAAAGAAAGGTAGATCTAGAGATATTATTCCAGTGAAATGCAATAGGAGTTTGAAATGATAAGAATACACCTTGTGGTATCTTTCTTCACAGGTGAAGTACCTTTGTATGCATGAGATTAGGTAGGCATATGAATCTTTGACATAACCCCTTGCCACTGCTTTAGTTAAATCTGTGTCTACAAACTCTGGTTTCAAGAATATCTTACAAGGTGCCATTTCAAACTTGAAATTCCTAAACCACTTTTCCTGACCTCTAGGAATTTCCGTGACTAAAGATATAACTTCAGGAGAAACTAGCGATTCTAACATTCCAATCTTTGTATGTAAACTTGTGAAATTTAGAGCAAATTCCTTGGTCACCTGGTTATGTCCTCCCTATAGTTTCTCATAGAACCTCCAGCAACCTACTTTTTTAAGGCTTCTTTAACTGTTTTATCCTTTGTGAGAGAATCTAAGCCTTCAGGTTTAGTTCTCAGACATCGAATTGACCTGTGACTCTTTCTTTCTTCCAACATTTCTCCTTTGAAATCCTTGAAGATAGAAGACCTACAAGAAACTGCCCCGCTTAATTTAGGAACTACCTCTCTTGAATTTGATGAAGATCTATCTCGCTTGAAGCCTACGGAAGAATTCGGGTCTCTGCTCACCCTGGGCTTGTTTACTTCGAACTTAAGAACAACAACAAGTGTGTCTTGCATGAATATGACCAAGATCAACATGGATATGACTAGAATCAACTAACCTTTTCCTTTTTTGAAATTTGAAATGACTGTAGACAAATGACCCCTAACGAATCTAATGATGGATATGAATGGTTGCATGTGAGAGGTAAGGTTCATGGACTAACACCTGATGATGAAATTTTAACGAATTATGGTGGATTTGACAGCTAGACATGATTTTTCATGAATCCATGATTTTGTAGCGCATCCAGTGTAAATTTGGGGTTTAGCACTACGAAAAAGCCTAACTATGAATCCTCGATTTTGTTGCGCAGGTAGTGTAATTTCAGGACTTTGTGCTATGGAAATGCCTAGAAAATTTCGTAGCACGTTCAAAATTTTGAAAGGACCAAACACATGAAACTTTAAATATGATATGGGATCCATAAGGGGCCAGAAAATATTGATGGACTTTATTTGATGATGGAAATGAGACTCTAACCCTATGACTTAGACTCTAAAACATAAAAATGACTTGACCATGTCTAACACAAAAACTTAGGTACCATGTAGGTTGTCCAAATGTTTTTAAGAAACTGTTACAGTGATAACACACATATCATAAGTCTTTAGATCATCTTATGTCCAAGCGAAAACATCGTGGTAATTCTTTAACAAGTTGATGAGAGACTATCTTTCCTTGAAGGAACATCCTAACCCTATGTTAACAAATTTGGGGTTGGCTTCAGTCCCAAGGTTGATTTATTCATGTGAAAGGGTGGAACTTTGTGTCTTTGTGTTTGACAGGCCTTGGAAGGGGTTTTGTAGATCAAATAATTTTTCTAGAATGACCACTCCTTTAGGTATGGGTTTTTTGTTACGTGAGTCTACCTCTTGTTGTAAGGACCTTTCATGTTCTTCCTCCTCGATGGTCGCGTCTTTAAACATGTCCACGTTTGTCATCAGCTCCAAAATTTTCTGGTCATCATTGAAAATGCATAAGTTAGTTACATTATCAGGTACGCTTGGTTTATAAACAATTTCAAAGTGAAAAACCATCCTTAAGGGGTGTAAATCTAGCTACTGCATTTTCCAGAGTATTAGAAATGACATTATTGGATCTAGGAACATAAATAATATTAAAATCTTTAAAAGAACTGATTAGGTTCCATACCTCTTGTTTTAGGAAGTTTTAGTGTCTACGGATAAATGCTTAAACCCCTAGACTAGTAGCTAAGTCTAGAACAACAATGTAAAGCATTCTCTACTTTTTCTATGATCAACATATTAAATAAGAGGTAAAGAAGCCTACCTGTAGCTTTCGCTTACTCCTTATCTCCCTTGATCAATTCTATCACTCCTCTCCATACTTAATCCACTTGAAGAGTACTTGCACACACATAGAAGACAACAACCGATCAAAGCATATGATAATGATCTATTGATTAAACATAGCATGGAATCAAGTACATGATACACATATGAAAGCATAAATGAATAACACAAGCATATGGAAAAAGATTTGAACACTTAACAAGTAAAAGGAAGAGTTACAACCCATTGCTCGATTCAGCATCACTCCTCCAGTTCAATCCCATCCTCTCCTCATAACAAGCAAGGCATTTTGACATCATTACAATACTTGAAATCAACTCAAGTCTCATACTAACAACATCTCCCTATAATTCAATGATTTCCAGCCCTTGATCACTTGAATGAGTGGTCTTTTTATAAGTGATTAAGGAAGTTATGTCATAAATGGTGATAATGAATACCCTCCCAAACTTAGAATTTAGTTCCATGGAGGAATGGATAAGGGATTAATGCTCCTTAACTCCCTTCCTCATCCAAATATGAGCTCAAAGGAGTAGATAGCCTTGAGAAACTTCTAGAGGCATCCAATGGATAAGGAATCTTTCAAACCCTCATGGAAATTCACTCCAATTCACCCAACATAGGCCAAAGAGGGACCAAATGCGCTACATAGAACCCTATATGTGTATAGTTTGCATTGTAGCGCACCCTAATGAAGGCCTACCTATGCTAATCTTCTTAGAGGCAATTTATGAATGATTTTGGTCATGGAACTTCTTGGGAAGCTAGGCATTTTGATGGTTGACTTATTTAGGGCATGTAACAACTGAATTAGGGGTTGATGGGCCCTAATTTGTACTGATCTGTAAGTTGGGGTTGATGTGCCCAAATGGATATGTAACAGTTACCCCCTAAAGCATGAAGTCGTGAATATGTATGTTGATTGAAATGCTTTATCATGTGGAGAGGAGGTTTCAAAGCGAAAGGTGACTTGCATCAAGTACAATACATATATGATGATAATTTGATCTTTTCTCATGAACTTTCTGAGGGAAGGCATACCCATGCTCAGCTTATAAACTTTCATTACATGTACAAATATAGTCGTCTACAGATATAGACCCCTGAATGGATGATCATGAATGTAAGGCCATTGTACATTTGATTTAGTACTCCTGAAAATATCACAACCCGGATGGATGAAACTAGATCCGGGGTATTCAATCTCGTTCAATATTTTGCTCAAGACAAGTATAACCATGTGAATAGATGATCTGAAGTTGAATATGGAAAGACATCGCCTGATTACCAACCAATAATGTAAGCTATTAACAGACGCGGGAGGAATCACCGACAATGATAATGACCCTCAAGGTACTACAGTGCATTCCACATGGCGTGAATAAATGATTCGATGTTGAACACCATACAAAGTCTTTCAGTCGAAGACCATTGATGTCAACCTATCGCTGGAAGCAAGAAACCTGCCATTGATGTATGCAAGCCTCAAGGTACTAAAGGGGTGTTTCTAAGTCAACTTCTTGGATGATGTGCTGATGTCGACAAGAAGCGACTCGTCGTAGGAGGGCCTTGATGTATCCCACATCAATGACACGAAATGAGGTAAATGATTTTGGAGATGAAAAATTGACGGACGACAGAAGGTTCAGGAATGGAAATCATGAAAATGAAGGTTTACACTATTGCAAAGGATGAAGTTTGAACTTAATGACTTCTCTTGAACATGTCGGCGACACTAACATGAATTGGTAGCATTGACCCAAAACAAAGTAATGGATGGTATTATAGACCAACAATGTGATAACCATCAAGCTGAATGACCCAACCCGCATAGTCATGGTGATGAGGTGAAAGTGTCATGTTCAAGAGAGACTTGCTACCATAAAGTGTTTTCCCCTTTTTCTAATTTTCCCTAGTCATTGCTGACCAATACCTCTTTATTTTTATCAATCTTGAGGAGGATAACATATGCTTGTTTATAATTTCACCCTTTGTGTGAATCCATCGATATTTGATGTTTTAACAAGTCTAGCGAAGGTGAAACTCGGTTTTGTCTAGATGGACAAGTTTGTCGCTGTTTGATGTTTTTAACGAGTTTAAAAACAAAGATAACTTGGTCCTTTTCATGTTTAGATAGTTTGAAAAGGGATGAAAAGAAAACTCCACAAGTTCTTTTCCATAAAATAATCTCTCAAGTTCAAAAAAGCATAAAATAATACAAGAGATATATCATTTCCAATCCTTTAACGAGTTGGAATGGACAAGCGCTCGACAATCTTCTCATATTTAGAGAGTTTGAAAAGAGCTTAAAGAGGACACCAAGGAGGTTCCTTTTTTCGTTTTTAACAAAGCTTGAAAAAGAGATAAAAGTTTGCTTTGTGGTCAAAGATGTTCAATTTACATTTGAGCATGTAAAATTCTACATTTCAATTGTTAAACCTGTTCAAAACACCATCAAAATAGATTAAAAATACTTGTTCCATGGATAAAAATGAATAAAACAAATGTTTACTCGATTAATGTGCAAGAAATAAACATAAAAACAAGTTTTACCATTCACTTTTACCCTTTGATTTTGGTATTCTAGAGTAGTTTTTACCTCGAAGTTCACTAGCTGATTGTGGAGGATTCAGTGGACCATTCCTCGTGCCATCCAGACTAGGTAGGAGCTATCTCTGTTCTCTTTCATTTCATTCCATTTATTTTTAGTTTTAAGCAAAAGTTTTGAGTTTTTAAGGCCCCTAGGGTTTCAATTTTGAACTCTGGAATCAATGCACCCTTTCAATATCAAAAGGTGTGCTACATTGCACACACCCATAAGGTTGTATGCATTGTAACGCACTGTCTCTAAGCGAGGGGCGCACTGGGCGCAAAACCCAAGTTTACACAACTATTTTCTCCCAAACTTTCAGCTATTTTTTGCAAAAAATGGATC
>APFE030075021.1:0-10130 GCA_000404065.3 Pinus taeda
CATAGGATGTGTTATTTTAAATATTTAAATAAATCTTTAAGAATACATTTTGTATTTATATATATATATAATTTGGAAGAAGAATTTCAATAGGTTGGGTGTTGATATTGTCCCAGAAATTATTATTCACAATTTTGATAGTTTGAAGAAGGGTTAATAGGGATTACAAATTTTTAAGGCAAGACTTTTCAAAGAGAGATTCATAATCTAGTGTAGTAAAAAGGAGAAGAGAGATTCATAATTTAGTGTAGCAAAACGGAGATTTTCAAGATAAGATTGGAACACTACTTTTGTACATAATATTGGGAGTAGGGTTTACTGAAATTTAAAATTGTTTGAAAAGAAAAAGACACTCTTCATTAAATTTATTGTTAAGGCTGAAAATATTTTAAATGTCTATCCGCATATGTAGGTAAAAACCATTCCTCATAAGAATATTCCATGAGCTTCAAGGTTGGAATTTCAAAACGGACATACCGGTCAAATTTGATGTTCTTGGCTGTTTTGAAAATTTCTTTGCTATATTTGACGGGCAAATCACCCCATGACTGTCAATTTGCCTGTCAAATTCCATCCCTGATGGGCTTTTCTTGATAGTGCTTTAGAGGGTTTCCTTCAAATTTAGGAAGCATACTATAAGTATCTTAACATCAAAATATTTCTTTTAACATTAAGGCCTTTGCATAATGAAATATTCAATTTTCTTGATGGTGCTTTAGAGGGTTTCTTTCAGATTTAGGAAGTATATATAAGTATCTTAACATCAAAATATTTCTTTTAACATTAAGACTTTTGCATAATGAAATATTCAATCTACTTAGGACTTTCTTATATACAACTCTTTCTCATATTTATAGGGATAAGAACAATGTTGTAGAGGGACTGTCAAAAAGTAGAGTCGGGTTGGACCAAAGGACCTAGATTATTAAGTAACTGATAGACAATGAAAATATACCTCTATAGATCCATCTTAATCACTGATCTAGCAATCTCCGAGAGGATCAAATCCTTTAAGGTGCAAACCTCTTGTAGTATGAATAACTTAAAAAAAAAATACTCTATACTAGTTTTCTCTCTATATATATGATAGGCAAGGGGTCAAGATGGATTTATAATGATTATCTCTCTCTCATATATATATAGATTGCATTTTTTAATGTATAAAGGTTAATAGGGATTACGAATTTCTAAAGGTAAGACTTTTCAAAGAGAGATTCATAATCTAGTGTAGCAAAAAGGAGATTTCAAGATAAGATTGGAACAGTTCTTTTCTACATAATATTGGGAGTAGGGTTTACTGAAATCTAAAACTGTTTGAATAGAAAAAGACACTCTTCATTAAATTTAATGTTAAGGTTGACAATATTTTAAATGTCTATCCATATATGTAAGTAAAAACCATTCCTCATAAGAATATTCCATGGGCTTCAAGGTTGACAATAAATAAGAATATTCCATGGGTTTCAAGGTTGGAATTTCATAACGGGCATACCCCGTCAAATTTGAGGTTCTTGGCGGTTTTGAAACTTTCTTACCTATATTTGACTGGAAAATCCCCCGATGATTGGCAATTTGCCTATAAAATTCAATCCTTGATGGGCTTTTCTTGATGGTGCTTTAGAGGGTTTCCTTTAGATTTTGGAAGCATACTATAATTATCTATAACATCAAAATATTTCTTTTAACATTAAGACCTTTGCATAATGAAATATTCAATCTACTTAGGACTTTCTTATATACAACTCTTTCTCATATTTATCCGGATATGAATAACGTTGTAGAGGGGTTGTCAAAAAGTAGAGTTGGGTTGGACCAAAGGACCTCGATTATTAAGTAAGTGATAGACAATGGAGATATACCTCTGTAGATCTTAGCCATAGATCTAGCAATTTCCGAGGAACAACTTTAAAAAAAGTACTTTTCTCTTAATATATAGGATAGATAGGGGGTTAAGATGGATCTATAATGGTTATCTCTCTCCTATATATATATATAGCGTTTTTTAATGTATAAATGGAAAAGAGCCCTTATATACTTTATTTTTGTAAATTACACAACTTAAACATGTAATTTCAACAAATGTTTAAAAGGCCAAAATGTAAGAATAATGCCTATTTTAGAAATTTAATATAATTATATATAATAATATATAATAATAATATATATATAATTTGCATTAAATATAATTATTAATTTATTATTCTATAGATTACATTGACCAACATTGAATTTTTCTATTAATATAATCAATTTTAAAATGTCATTGTCCAGATTTTATATTAAATTTTATTTGGTTTATGATTAACATTTTTTTTCAACATTTCTTCTCTCTAATACCACATACATATGATATTGGTATTAAAATATACTAAGATTAACATGGATATTCCAAGAGTTTATTTAACTCTTATATTGAAATATTTTTAAAAAGAATTAACATTATATATCATTCTCACCATTGAAAGTGAAAAATATAAGAAATGATTTACTTTTGATTGGTTTAGTTGATATAAAATTATAGTGAATGCAAGAGTGAAATATTTTTACCATGTCTACTTCACAAAGCTAGCACACTTAGTAGGATTATTATTATTATTATTATTATTTTGACAAATTCGGTTGCTATTATAAATCTGAAGAAAAAAAAGGGAGACTGAGCTCCTAAAATACACGCTGAGGTGCCCTGAGGTGCCAAGAAGAGCTAGGGAAGGAGTTACAGCTTAAACAAAATTCCTCCTTAATCCTGCCTTTTGGGCTTCTAAAAAACAAAGACCAAAGGTAAATCCTAACAAACTGCAGTAATAAATAACAACATTTACAAAGCATATCAATCTATATTACTGTGGCTGATGTGTCGAGCAGTGAACTCTTTAGGTTTGTCATCGGCGCCAACTTGCTTCAAGCTTGACGAACTTGTTGGAGCTGTGTTTTTCTTTTCTGTTGTTCCGTATTTTTTGCTGTTCCTTTTCTGTTGTTCTGTTTTTTCTACTGTTCTTCTACGGCAGAGAAAAAAGAACAGGCAAGGAAGGAATTGTGAAGGGAGGAGTATGCGATGGGGGAAAAATAGGAGCAGTCACTGAAAAGAGCATTGTGAAACAACAATGATCCAAGATGATCAAGAGAGCCGCGGAACAAGCGAATATGGAAACGGAGGCTTGGGGGTAAAGAGAATGCACCCTGGTATATGTAGCAAGCAAACAAAGAGGTGTGAAGGGCAGGATCACGAAGTGAGTGCTGAGATGGTCACGGATTCTGCACGGGCAACATGGATTCAAAAAATCTTAGGAGTTTGCAGGGAGAAATGGGAGGATTTCCGGCGGCGTGGAGCATATAGCCTCGGGATTGTTTTGGATTTGGTCAGGGTACGCCCTGAGAAAGATGTGAGTCTTTAGATATGGAATTTTTTTACAAGTCATGGGAATCATGGAAGAAATTGGAATTGTTCCTCATTGTTACAGAGGATATTTCCTTTTGGTCGTATACAAGCTTGGCTGGCGCGTTTATCAGCTTCCCGATTGATGGTCCGAAGGATATGGTAAAATTGGAAATCCTGAGTTTGATTGATCATGACTTGGCATCTGCTGATGGTTTGCTATAAGAAGATGTTGGAGGCTTTTCATTTGCTAGTCATTAAACTAATAATGATAGCAGAATCGTCGAAGATCATAGCTTTCTTGATTTTATGAATTTGTAGTTGAAGTATTCCTTGATAGAGCGCCAAAGCCTTTGCTCTGTTGTTAGAAAGGATCCCCAATCCCCACTCAAAGGTGACTAAGGGCTCACCATTGGGTTTGTAGATAACGCCCCTTGCTCCTGTTGCTCTCGAATTTGATTTGGAGGCACTGTCAAAGAACAAGGAGTGAGTGTTGCTAGTGCGGAGCCAATTGTTGAAGTCATCCTGCTTTAGTCAAATTTTCCAGTTGTGACTGTGATTGCTGTTCAAGTTGCAATAGATTTTCATTGCTGGCAGGATACTAATCTTATCTATCAGTCTCCTTATGAAATCTTTTTCTTCAACCCAAAGACTTGTCACGTCCATTTTTTTTGTGCTCTTAGCTGCGATGGTTTCTATCGCAAGGCTTTTAGCCTTGCTGCAAAGATGCCTAATTGTGGTCTCTTTATCTTTAAAGATCTTGCTGTTCCTAGCAATCCAAATCCTCCATAAGAGGGCAAATGGGAGGGCATCCCACACTCTCTTGGCAATGTTGTTTTTCATGGATTGCCAGGGGTAGCTTTTTCCCAGTTGTTAAGGACTTCCCCAATGGATTTCTGTGAGTTCCAGGTGAAGGGAATGAATGGGGTAATGCTATTCCAACAAGAAAAAGCAAAAGGACATGAAATGAAGAGGCGCCGGATGGACTCCTCCACTTCTTGGCAATTAGGGCATCTGGAAGTTCCAGCAATGCCTTTTTTTAAAGATTTTCTGCAATGAGAGTTTTCTCTTTTAAGAGGGTCCACATAAAAAATTTCACCTTAGGGATGGCTTCTGATTTCCACACTGTTTTCCAATGTATCCATGTTGGTGTCGGGTAGTCCCTGTTGCATATATAATTATATCCTGCTTGTATTGAGTAGTTGGTGCCAGTGGGGTCCCATCAGAATCCATCCTTGCCATTTTTTATTGTAGAAGTAATGTTGTAGAGATGTGTCTGAAAGTTGTCAAGATTCTCTTTGAGTCGTTGAGGGATGGGAGGAAGGCTCCATCTCTTCCAAGCTTGGGTATTTGTATCCCATTGCGAGATTTGATCTAAAGTGTATATTCCTTTACTTTGAAGAAAGAGAATTATTGGAGCCATACCTGGAAGACTGCTAATTGGCTGATTCCCCATAATTTTATCAATGCCAATGTTGATTTTGCTGCCACCTTTGGGAACCTTGGAGACATTTTGAGCCATAAAGGAGATGGCTTTTTTACAGAGTTTCTAGATCCTTGTGCTGTTCCTGTTGGGTATTTCAGTTGTAAGCAGTTGCTGCCTTGGGTGGCTGAGGTATTTGGCCTCCAAAATTTTTTTCCACCAAGCTGATTGGTCTTCAATAAGCCTCCAAACTATCTTGCCGCCAAAGGCTGAATTGGTAAGAGATGGGGATCTAATTCCAAGACCTCCTTTTTGTTGGTTTTGAATTACTAGTTTCCATCCAACCAATTTATATTTTCTCTTTTCATTTTTCCCTCCTTGCCAAAGGAAAAACCTGAGAAAACTGTCCATTTTGCGGTGAAATGAGGCTGGAGCTTGGGCAAGGGAGAATTGGTAAAGAGGAAGAGAGGAAAAGCCCAATTTGAGGAGTACCAATCGTCCAGCTGGGTTGAGCCAAGTGGCTCCCCACTTTTGAGCTTTTCTTTTCATTTGATCTAAAGTTGTTTCCCAAACATTAGCTCTTGCATTTCCTATATTCACTGGTATTCCCAAATAACTGAAATGGTCCCAATTTAACTTGCAAGGCACACCGAAGATGTTGGCTATGTTTTGAAGCGTTTGAGCTGAGGCGTTCCATCCATAAATACAACTTTTCAAGTGATTAATCATTCCCCCTAAATATCTCATGAATTTGTCTCATAAATATTTGAATCTTCGAGCTATGATTGCAGACACCCCTCCAATCAGCAGGGTATCATCAACAAATTGGGAGTGATTGATGTTTTTCGCTCCATCTTAAAATTTGATTCCAGTGATAAGGCCTGTCTGCCGCTTATGATCAAGGGCGCAACTGAATGACTCAACCATTAAAAGGAAAAGGTAGGGGGATAGAGGACAACCTTGCCTTAATCCTCTTGAAGATTGAAAGGTAGGGCTGGGTCTGCCATTGATATGGGGAGATATCCAAGGGCCAAAGATACAGGCTCTTATGAGATCAATAAAAAAGGATGAGAAGCCCATTTTTTGAAGAACAACAAATAGAAAGGAGTGTTTAACCTTGTCAAAAGCGTTTGCCAAGTCCAATTTTAGGATGAAGCCCTTTTCATTTCTAGAATGGCTTGAGTGAATGGCTTCCTGGACTAAGATAATAGAATTTGAAATATGCCTATTTGTCATAAAGCCACCTTGGTTTTCAAAGATTAACATAAGCAATAGAGGTTTTAGACGGGAAGCAAGAATTTTTGTGAAGATTTTGTAGGAAGAATTACATAAGGATATGGGTCGGAAACAGGAAAGATTTGAAGGCCGATTCTCCTTTGGAATGAGGGCCAGATGTGTTGAATTTGTGTAGCCTCCTAATTTAGTTTTCCTCTGAATCCATTTAAAGTATATGATGAGGTCCTTTTTGATCATTTCCCAATACTCCCTATAAAAACAAATAGGAAAGTCATCTAGCCCTATTGCCTTGTCTGGTTGGAGGCCCCAAATTGCTTCCTTGATTTCTTCTTCTTTTATTTCCTCTATCAGCCTTTCATTTGCTTCTGCTGCAATATTTTTTGGCACATGTTGTAGGAAGTCAACGTAGTTTTCGGCCTCCCCTGATTTAGTTAGAAGCTCTTTAAAATGTTCTGAGGCAGCGTTTTTTATGGCAGTTTGATCATTGTGTTGAGTGCCTGCGTTATCTGTGATAGTTGTTATATTATTTCTGATTTTCCGAACAGTGGCTTGCTTATGGAAAAAGTTGTGTTCCTGTCTTCACTCTTCAACCAAGTCTCCCTTGATTTAATTTTCCATTTTTCTTCCTCTTCTCTTTTGATACTGTATAGCTGACTATATATATTTTCTTCTTGATTTTTTTTAGCCTGATAATATTCTTGCTTTTTTAGTGCATAGTGAAGTTCTTCAATTTTGGCTTTCACTTCTCTTTTATTTGCTTCTGGCTCTTTATATTGGGTTTTTTCCCAATTCTTGAGAGCATTCTTTACATTTATGAGTTTTCTTTCGCAAATAAAACTTGGAGATCCTTCGACATGTTGGCACCAAGTTTGTTGGACCAACACTTTGCCTGCTTCAATGTCATTCCATAAAGGACTATATTTAAAAGGGAGAGGGCCTAGGGGGTAGAGAGATTCAAGGGTTAAAGTAGTGGAATAATGTTCTGAAGCAGCAAAAGGAAGGATGGAAGCGTTGACAGCTAGAAAGTTGGAGAGAAGGGATACATTTACCAGGATTCGATCGAGTCTTTCCATAATATTATTTCTCCCCAATCTACGATTACTCCAGGTGTATTTGTGATTCTTTGGAATGATATCGACAAGATCACCATGTTGCATAACATTTTCCAATTGATTTCTAAAAGGATTTGGGTTGAAGCAACCTCCACGTTTTTCATTAGCATGTAAAATGAGGTTTAAGTCACCTCCTAAAATGATGTTGTTGTTGTTTTCTTCTACTATATTATTATTGAGAGAGTCGCAGCGAACTTCTTTATCCCTATAATGATTCGGGACAAACATTTTAAATTACTATCTATTGACTGCTGATAATATTCTGCAATACAATCTTGACCCAATGTTGTTCTACTATTTCTATTGTGTTGTTCCATTCATCTTGAAGCCAAAGTGTAGCAATTCCTCCTGAGGCTCCTCTGGAATCACATATACATCTTTTGTAGCGATAATGTAGTTCAATAATCTTGTTCATGTTTGGCTTTCTCTTCTTTGTTTCTTGCAGTAAAACAATGATTGGTTTCTCTTGGTTAATAAGATCCTTTAAGGCATTTGATTTGGAGGGGCGCCCTAGTCCCCTACTGTTCCATGAGAGGATTTTAATCATTTCAGGTGAGAGGTGCAAGGGGTTTCTCTCCCTCCCTTGTCTTTGTTTGTTATGTCTTTTTCTATTGATCCTTGAATATATGATTCAATGGGGTTCTGGAGCCCCAGTGCTATGTATTTTTGCGCATTTTCATGCATGTGCTGTTTGGCAGACTTTCTTCCAAGCTTATTTTGATTTTCTAGAATGGATCCATGCTCCTTGGAATTGCTTCTGGTGATTCTGAGAGGGGGAGGATCAAATGGGAGGGAAGAGGAAATGACCTGGGGAAGGGGATAAGAGGTAGGATCAGATTGAATCAAGGGAGGGGATTCCTCGGGAAGAGAGAGGACGTGAAAGGGATTGGAAGAGGGAGAATAGGTAAGGGGATCTAGCTGGTGATCAGAAGATAGGGGAGGTTGTGGGGAAGAAGGGGGAGGAAATGAAGGAGAGGGAGAAGAGGGAGGGTAAATTGGGGGAGGTCGAGAGGAAGGACCTGCTTCATGGGATGGTTTAGGACTAGGGGTTGTCTTTTTCTTTTTAACGGTTTCCCATTGCTCTTCTTGTGGATTATTTTCTACATTAGAAATTTTAGTGCAACGATTAGAAAAGTGATCGTACTCGTGACATACCTTGCACTTGAAGGGGATCTGCTCATAGTCAAGCTGCTGAATGTGCATCCAGTCGTCAACCTTGAGCTTGATGGCTTCTGGCAGGCATTTACCCAAATCAACTTCTACACAGATGCAGGCACAGGCGTGCATGTTATCTTTCGGTTCACTCCGATCAATGTATTTCCCAATAGCATTCCCAATAGCACGCACAGATTCGTCTCCCCAGCAATGTAAGGGAAGGTGAGGAAGCCAAATCCAAATAGGGATCACAATAGGAATATCAAGCTCCAGGTCAAAATCCGAAGTCCATTTGTTTAAATATAAACCTCCGAATCCGTGAAATAAGGCCCATTACGGAAGATTAAATCCTTGTCTTCCTTTGTCTCAAAATGAAATGTAAAATATCCCTTTCCACAAAATATGATAGAGATTTTACCTAGTATTTTGTCTGTCCAATTCCTTTCCACCCACCTCTGGACTGTTTTTGGAGAGGGCCAAAGTCCTATAAATTGCCTAATAAGTCCTTTTTATACCAAGGCAAGAGCCGCCATTCTGGGAAAAGTTGGAGGGAGAGAAACTTCCAGTAACCCATCAATTTTTTTCACGAACTTTGAGACTGAAGGGCAAGCTCACTAAGGAGGCATGGACTTGATCAAGGCAGAGAAGGAATGTTGGTGAGTTGCCTCCTCCGGCAAAGCCTCAAGAGGGGCCATCCCGAGCAGCCAAAGATCGGTTCAGACCTAATGTTTGCAGGCAGCGGCAGGAGCATAGTGCACATTTCTTGATGTAGAACTTACTGCCAAAGAATATGAAGTTTTTTTGGAAAATAAGCATAGGTTTAGATTACATCAATTGCATCAATTTCTGGGCATTTGATAGATTTACTAGTTCACTAGTTCTCGAATTTCTATATTTTATATTAGTAATTTTATGTTATTTTTTGGCATGGGTTAACAGAAGTCTTTTTGAGTGATACCACTTAGAATGGAGACTAAGACATCCTAGTCAACAACAAAAATTGTCCCATCCAATTTGGATTTGATTTGCTTGGTCATTCGATGAATTATAGTTTCTTATAATAAATATGTTGTTTCATGTAGTACCCTTCCAACGTGTATATACTTGCCCATATTTTCTCAAAAAGATTGGTTTTTGTCCCTTAGGGTTGAATCATGACCCCTAGTGTCACGCGGAATTAGTCGATCTTGCGGACAAGACAGACCTTCCTAGAATCTAATGAAGACCTAATGACAAACAAACCAACCAGACACTATCTTTCTCTAAATGCGCTTTACAAATAATGGTAAACAAATGTGTTTAAGGGCCTACCTCATGTCCAACGCAAGTTGGAGATGCCCTCGCTCCTTTGATCCAAGTAAGTCCTTTGTCACAAACCGCAACACAAACAAGGCAAAACATTAAATAGCACCTGAATAACCAGTATTATAAACATATTCAACATGAAAGTCAAGGGTCCATGAAACAAATAGCTAAGATACTTGTTGAGAAAAATAGCTTGATTTTATTAACTCAAAAGAAAAGTACCTTACAACCTTTGCCTTGACGCTGTACAAGCTCCTTCCAGGGTCCAACAAGAAGTCTCCTCTACTTTGAAAAGCTTCACTCACTCCCTAATGGGGCCAAAAAGGTATGTGATCTCTCCTCTTAAGCTCAAATAAGAAGTCTTGAATTCACTAGCATTTACCCTCAAAAATTCAGCTTCTAACCTCTCTGGCCACTGACCCAATGCCTCAATTTATAGTGCAATGGCGATCAGTTACCAGCTCCTCCTTCAAAGGGATAGAGTCCTCCTTCAAAGGGATAGCTCCTCTCAACAAGGGATTAGTTC
>APFE030075025.1:9078-36374 GCA_000404065.3 Pinus taeda
AAAAAAAAAAAAAAAAAAAAAAAAAAAAAAAAAAAAAAAAAAAAAAACTTTTACAATATTTTGTCACAATGTGACATAAAACCACATGCGACAACAAAAACCATGCACATCGTCGACTCCAGCTATATTTGCAACGACAACCTTGACGATGAACCTATGCCACAAACGACACTCATGTCGAACACAAATCTTGCCTGTCGAACGAAAAAACACATGTCGTCGAACAATCCTGGCGGAACTGTCAATGAACATAAGTTTATAGCCAAGTACAACACCACATCAACTAAACTCCATGAAAAACTATGAACATTACTTCATAACCAACACTATTGAAATTGAACGACACCCATAAACTGAGGTGACGACGACACTGAACAACACCTAAGCAATTGAATCAACAGATCCTCCTAGATCAATCCTCTTCACTTGAAAGATTTTGGACCACAAAAGTTTGACTAATTAAATATTTAATGAGGGTATTACTTCCTATCTTTCCACCTTGACTTGACAATGTCTCAATACATTCGATCAATCTCATGTAAGTGATGACCATGATGATGCTGACCATGATACCTTTTGACTCGATGACCTATTTCTTCCATCTGCAGTATGAACAATTTGCATCGATGGGTAAACAACCTGTTATCAATATGGCAATTGAATTCTTTCCACGAAGAGTCATGAGTTAGTGATTCAAAAACATATTTGAAAATAGTATTTGTAGAACTTTGTTCAATACATCTGATGGGTATTAACAATCTACTTTTCAGAATAACTGAAATATTCAAAATCTCCTTTGATTTTGACTTCATATCAATTACTTGACTTGATTTACTTTCATGTTGGCTGATTACTAAGTGAACTTGCTGCACATAACTCATCTAGCTATGATGTAAAGACTGCTGCAACTTAGTTTGACTTTCAAAGGATCTAAGTAATTATTGATTTACTTGAATCACTATTTCTTCGTCTATTAACTGATATCTCCATTGACTAACACTTTCACTTAATGCATTAGTTTTCAAATCATGATAAGGAAACTTTAGATCTGCTTTCGAAAATGCTTTGTCATGAAAACTTATAAACTTCCTCTCCACTTGAAAAGAGGCTTCATTACTTTTTAAAGCATGAAATGATGATGCAATACCAAATAAATGTAACACTAACTTTCCCCAATACTGACCTGCACCCCTAAAACTGAAAATAAACAAACCATCTGAAACAAGTCTCTGATTAGACTCACATGTACCATTCCCTGCAATACACTGTTGATGATGATAGTTTCTAGAATTCAGTTGAATGAATGAGTTGAGATTCATTTTGCCTTTATGAAGATGTTCATAGGAAATCAAATGTATCTCATGTTGCTTATCCTATTTATGAATAAGATTTCTTGAAAAGAATTAACCACCTTGACCAATTGATCTATAAACTGAATCTCGCATCTTGAACAATCATCCTTATGTTGTTCCTTAATAAACATGATTACATATTTACTTGAACTTATTAACTGCTTAACTTGATTCGTAACAATTAAATCCAAGTTTGATTTGACTTTATGTGCCCTAAAAATAAATTCAACCCCTTCTTTCTTTAGGTGATATTTATGTTCTCTTCCATAAAATACTGCATCTCTATTATAAAGATAAGGACTTCCTAAGACAACTCCACATATGTCTACTACGACCACATTTAACTCCACTTCATCAATGTACTTAGATGTAATTGCAAATTTTAACTGACACTGCTTTGTGACATGTATCTGAGTTGATTTATTAATGCAACCTAATGGGTATGGTCTTGGATGATTCCGTGTTTCCAAACCCAATTGATTAACTATATGTTCAGATATTAAATTTTCTTGCGATCCAATGTCAAACATTGTGTCAATCTTTGTATGCTTAGAAGTTATCCTTATGTGGAAGAGTTCAACTCTTTTATCCTCATGTGGAGGATTTATGTTTGAAGAAGATACATTATTTTTCGAACTTGAACCAGTATCAGAAGTTTTACCTGTCGTAATCATGGTGGTTATCCTCCTTTCATCACCTGAATCTAAACCTATATCCTGCTGGACTGGTGCAATGGCCTTCTTTTCATCCTTTGCCTTAAGGAAATTTTTGGGCTTAAGTTCTAGATGAAGCTTCTAGCACTCTGATTCATCATGACCGATTCTCTAGCAATGAGAAAAAGTAGGTCTTTCCTTCTGAACGATCGTTGATTTCTTTCTCTTCGAAATGTTCTTCCCCTTACTGTCACTGGAATCTTCGGTTTCCAACTCTTTGGATGACTGAGATGAAAACTTGAATGGTCTACCACCTTATTCAATATATATGGCCTGCACACACACCTCATCAAAATCATCAAGATTAAACATCAATAAAGTATGTTGCAAATATGAATGTAAATTTTCGATGTAGTTTAACAAAGTTTCACGTGTATCCAATGAAATATTAAGCACCAATGCTTTCTTTATGAACTCTTAAGAAAACTCTTGAACACTTTTCCCTTGACCTTGCCTCAGATGTTGCCAATCCATAACAACTTGCTGCCTGTATCCTAAAGTATAGAACTATTTCCTAAGAGCTTTTAAAAACTTAGACCATGAAGAGCTGACTTTTCCTTTACACTTTACATCTATCTGGGTTTTTCTTTCCCACCAAATTAAAGTTGTCCCCCCCCCATTCTAAGTGTAGCTAACTAAATTTTAGTTTTATCTCTAGAAATTTTCTGAATACAACAATGTACTTCTAACTGCTTTATCCAGTTATCTAACTTTTCAGGATTCATTTCGCCATCATATACAGGTAACTCAAATTTAACATCAAGTTTCAAAAGAGATGATTTCCTAAGTTTCTTTTCTGTTTCAGATTCTGCGCTAGAAGAAGAAGAAGAGGATGATGGAGATTATGGAGGTGAAGGAGTTTTATTAGCCTTGACTTTACCTTAACATCAAGTTTCAAAAGAGATGATTTCCTAAGTTTCTTTTCCGTTTCAGATTCTGCACAAGAAGAAGAAGAAGAGGATGATGGAGATTATGGAGGTGAAGGAGGTTTATTAGCCTTGACTTTACCTTTGTCCTTCTTCGATGTCTTTGAAGAAGAAGCATCTCTCGCCTTCTTGTCTTTGTACAATTCTCCCAACAACTGCTGCATGTTTAAGAATGTATGTTGAAACAATTCCTCACTCACCTTAGTTTCAATGTTTTCACCTACATCAGGTCCTAACATGGTCGATTTCTGAACAACTCGTCGCTTTCCAATCTCTGGATTGATCTGCTCAAGGATTCCTTCTCCTCGTTGCGACTTAGACCTGGTTAACATTCAATGGCACATTCTACAAATGAACCTGCTCTGATACCAAATTATATGATCTCATTTGATCATAAACTAAATACTGATGTAGAAGTGATTAGCCATCTAAGAATTGAATGTTAAATGAAAGCACAGAAATCGAGGAAAACTATTGGAGTAGAACACTTTATGAGAGTTGATAAACCATAAGTAAGTTTCAAAACAGAAGTGAAAACAACAAATACACAAATATACCAGACAACAAGATTGATTATGGAGTTCATCACTGGTGGACTACATCTCCGGGTCCGCTTTCAAGATGGGATACCATTTTATTAGGAATGAGAAGAAGGTGTCAATTACACAGTGAATTAGACAGATCGAACTTGCACACAGGAAATTTTTACCTCTATCATCGAATAGCCCTATGAACCAGCTTTCCAGCACCACTTACAGTTTCCAAGTCCGACTCCGGATGCTCTCGAAATCCTAAAAACAAAATCAACCTCTAACCTCCAGAATTTGCATACAAAAGTTGAAATCCACTCTCCTCTCTTTCAAAGGACAAATCTGCCTTTTATAAGCCTTAAGATGCATTGAAACCACTTCTCACTGCATTCGAGGTGGATGATATGACTTGAAGGGTTAAATTAGGGTTCAGTTGAGAAATTTGTGTCACTTTGTGACATTAGGAAACTAGGTGTATTAAAATATCTCATTTCCGAACTAAAAAACCCCAAAATTGACCTTATATTAATCATATAATTGTTGGTGGTTAGATGACCGGGCGGAGGAGACTTCCAGCGCATGTGAGTGGTGGAAAAAACCTGTGGTCAGCGCGCCAGTGGTTCTGTTGTTTTGTTTGTCAATGGTTATCAACCTTTTCACCTGTCAACCACAGCTTTAGACCCCAATGCGATTAACTCTGGTGGCTTACCTCCGGTTGTTTACAACTTGGCAGTTAGCAATAGTGTTCACATGCCAGCATTGCGTTCCCACTGTGATCTCAAGACTAGCAATTTATACAGCCTCCGCTGCAACTCTAACTTAGCTCTGTCGCTTAACCTGCTCACATGGAATAGTCCTGCAACGGTTTAATTACGTGGGTAGGGACTATGGTTATGAATTTTGCAATTTTTATTACATTGTTTGTAATATAAAAGAGGCCGAGAGTTTGTTTAGCATTAGTTTTAAGGCTTAGGACTTAGGTCTTGGTGTTTAGCATAGGTTTATATTAGGATTTGATACATGGATCTGGATAGGTAATGGTGTTTAGCATAGATTTTAGGTCTTAGATGTAGGATTAGGGTTTAGGTCTAGAACTTTAAAGAACCCCTTTTACAATCTTTTGTCACAATGTGACATAAAACCACATGCGATGAAAAAACCCACGCACATCGTTGACTCCAGCTATCTTTGCAAAGACAACCTTGACGATGAACTTGTGCCATGGAAAACACTCATGTCGAACCTAAATACAGCTTGTCAAACGACCAAACACATGTCGTTGACCAATCCTGGTGGAACTGTCGATGAACATAAGTCGACAACCAAGTACAACACCACATCAACTGAACGCCATGAAAAATTACAAACATTACCTGAACAACCTAATCATAACCAACATTGTCGAAACTGAGCGACACCCATAAGAGGCGACAACGACACTGAACAACACCTGTGCAATTGAATCAACGGATCCTCTTGGATCAATCCTTCTCAAAACCCAGTTTTTAAGATCAGCGCTCTTTCCCAGTGTCTCACCCGTGCTGATGGCAGAGTTTTACACTTTTACCCATGCCGATCGGTACTACAGTTATTCCAATAGCCATGTCAGTCTACTTTTGAACTGTTTTTATGGAAGGAAACAGAGTTTCACATCTAGAAACTTCTAGTGGTGATGTGTTGGATGTTCGTTTGGTTGGACAAGGGCCAAGAACTCCATATAAAGTTCTTTCCCAAGGAGATAATACCTTCTTCCCACATGATTGGATCTCATTCTTATCCTCTTCTCCATATATAAACCACTTCCTCTTACCCTTGTTGGTTACAATACAACACATAGTGAAAGTGGTGGAAAGATAGAACCAGCTACAAAATTCTGAAATCTTTCGCTTTTGATAGAAGAAGATTAGTCTTAGATGACAAAATACTAGTCTTTGGTAGCTAAAGCATGAGGAGAGAGAGTTGGAGCTTGGAATCCATTTCATGTCAAGCTAGAGGAGGAAAAGAGTTTTGAAAAGGCATGTAGTGAGACTTGGATACCGCAAAGGAGATCTCCAATGTCAAGGCTTCGGTTGTATTTCTATTTGAAGTTTATTTTAACACAACTAATGGTTTATTTCCTATATCAGTTATAATATTACATTTGATAGCTTAGAACTCCTTAACCTTTTAAGTAGATTGGATTTGATTTTATGCTATCACGTTTGTTGTTGTTTCTTTCATGTTTTTTTCAGGTACTTGAATGAAAGGAACGAAATGAAGCTGGAGCAAGGAAGCAAGATCACCATCAAGTGGATTAGCGTTATAAGAGGTAGGCCCTCTTATTTGATTATAATATAAGGAAATTTACATTAGATTGTCTTGTTTGTGGCTAGACCCACTCTCTTGAGCTAGAGGGATCGTCTTTGTCCACATAGAGGATATTCCTACACCACAGGCCTTAATTTCTAAGCGTCATTGTTATGCGAAATCTACGACTACGAACAAAAGTATCTTCCCTATTCCTGGTGGACTGACCTAGAACAACACAAAAACAAAGGAACTAATGTTTTCCTTAAAGTAAATAGATAGTGAGATGAATCCTATGTGGAATCCATCGTATGCTTCAATCCTAGCTCCAGTCGCTATTATTAGAACCTACATAATCAAATAACACAAGCCAACAATCCACATAATCTATGTAGCATCATCTAGTCACTTTATTCAATAAATCAACATGTTATTGAAATATATGAAACCATAAAATCATATATATGAAAACAAAACTCTTTGCACTAATAGAAATGGAGTGAGTTACAAGAAAAGATAAGTGTTGATCCTGTAAAAGAGCTCCTCCAAGTTGACTTGTCCTTTCCTTGTCACAAAGTGCACCTCTAATCACCCTAATGCATGGGAATATATCTCTCACAACAATAGCATAAGGAAGAGTAGAATCACTCTCCAAAACCCAACCCCTTGTTTATGGATGGCAGTAAATATATAAGTGAAGGAGGTAGTTCTTATCCTTTTACCAAATAGGGCTTAAGATCCACTCTTGATTGGCGGATGAGCTCAAGGGATAAGGGATGAAAACACCAAAGTAGGATAGGATAGGATTCAAGACTTTTATATAGGTAAATGTTTACAATAAATCCTGGAAGCTTCTGGAAGAAGAGGCTTAGGGGTTCTCTCTCTTTTTCCCAAATTTCTAGAACCAACACAAGTGCATAGTGGAGAAACCTATAGGTGATCAACGCAGTCTAGAGTGGAGCAACCTAGTTGTCAACATTGTCTAGTAGGAGGCTAAGGGGCGTTGGTCCTTAAAATGACTGAAACAAGGTGTTTTCAGGTAGAAACTTTGGGATTAGAATGAGTCATGCTTAGGGATTTGTGCAAGGATGATGAAAAGTAGGTCAAAGGATGTTGATTGATCCAGTTGAAGTCCTATTGACCAAATGTGAAAAAATGGCCTATAAGAGCCATATTATAATGTTATGTCCTTCAGGTTTTCAATTACTCATTTTTCCTCATAAAATTGTTTATTTCTTCATTGTATCTTTTTAACTAATATTGTCCTCTTTCTAATGCAAAAGAGGTTCTCACAAAAGGCTCAACGACCTTATAAGGTTGAGTTTTCCCTACATTGTTAATTAAAACCCCAACTCATAAATTCATTATAGGTTATGCACAATCGTGACATATATTGTGTTTGTTCTTTATAGGACAAGTATCTATTATTTGAATAGCTCTGGAGCATGCTAATACAAAAACATTGTTGGCAATAGAAGTGTTTTCTAGGTTTTAAATTTTAATGCTTGAATTTTTGCCTTCTCCAGGTTGGAAGACCCTTCGAACCCTCTGGCTTCTCATGGGAAAAGGAAAACTTATATTTATTAAGACAATGTTTACTTCTATTTTATTTTCCCTTGTTTTTTTCTTGCTACCTATCAAGGGAATTCCATTTCCTTGAACTGAAGGAGTTTATGTTTAATAATAGGCATTTTTTTCCAAATTCAAGACCATGTACTATTTAGCAATACATGTTTCGGACAATTGTTTTAATACCCTATATATATTTTCTATGTATGGACTCTGTCACTATATATTTTGTTAGAAAGTATTCAAATTAAAAGAAAACTTCACAGAGGAGAATATTTTGTTTATTCTCTAACTCTGGTTTCGATATTATATATATATATATATATATATATATATATTATATATATATATATATATATATTATATTATTATATATTTATTATTTATTTATATTTTTTTTATGTTTTTCCCATTTTATTTTCATATGGATATACATCAAGGGCTCCCCTTCTTTCATTATTGGTGGCTCTATATGTATTCACTGCTACACAATTTCGGACTTTAGTACTTCATTCTTTTCTATAGAGTATTTACTATATTATGGTAACTACGCAAAATTTCACTTCTATAAACTGCTCACAAAATATATATATATATATATTATATATATATATATATATATATATTATATATATATATATATTATATTATTCTATTCATGTACACGCAGAAACAAATAAGTATTCATATATATATATTATAATAGTATGAATACTTATTTTTGTTTCTGTGTGTACATGAATAGAATAAAATAAGTTATTTGAACTTATTCAACTTGTTGAAGGAATAAATTCTCCTTTGTTTTACAATTTAGTCTACATAAGTTTGCATAATAATGTTTGCTTCTCTATATAGTTTCCTTCTAAATAATTCCATTATAAATATGTTTCGTATTTATTGTTTATTTATTCTCATACAACATACCATTTTGATTTTATATATAGTCTACCCTTATGTTGCTAATATTAGTACTCTTTTACCAAAACCAAACTATGTTTTCTCTTGCTTTTAAAAAAATATCTTTCCTCTATTTTTTTATTTACTTTTCTTTGATAATATCCACATATAAAAGAAAAATATAGAAGAAATATTTCATGCTTGTTCTTAACAACGTAATAAATCCTTCTTTTAGTTCTTCATACTAATTTAAAAAATATTAAACCAATCAAGAAAGAATGATCAATTTTTCGTTCTAAGTACTAATAAGTAATAGTTAAAGTTAGAGACATTGACTTGGAGAATTTTCTTGGTAAAATAATAGTGAAGTGCTTGGATCCCCCCAACCTTGACACAACTAGTGTTGGCCCCCCTGAGCAACTAGGCCTGCAATTCCATTTTTGTCTATTACGTTTTGCTTCTCTCTAGTCTCTCCAAATGACTCTCAGAAATTGTGAGACAAGAGAAAGTAAAATCACATAAAAATATTATTCATCTACCACTCTCTAGGTGGTTATTAACTACTTCCACCTCACCAACAGGTGGCAAGTAGTTAACTTCTCATTAATGAGCTCTTATTTCTCACTTTGAAGACAACTCCATGTATTCTAGGAAACATATAATTGGCCAATATCATAAGTTTAGAATAAAATCTAATCACCTAGATTAGATGGTTAGGACTTGCTAATAGATAAATAATATCCTCTCATAATTAAATTGCATTATTTTTCCTCTTTCAACCATGTGTACTTGGCCATTAATTTTCTATTTTTTTCTTTATTTATAAAATAAAATATAATTACAACTTTTAAAACAATTATTATCAATATTGATTCACTGATAATTAAAATGTTTGAATTGCTTTCCGTGTAGCGTACTTAAAAAGATAAAAGAAACAACAAAAGTGTGCACATTTATTTACAAGCATAACATTAAGCTAAGGGATATCACAGAAGCAGAATACTCTGCTAACACACAAGAAACATCAAGTGATATGGGGGATGACCAAAATTTTGTTGACCCTATAGTTGATCAAGAAATGAGAATATAATCTTGTTGCAAAACCACTACCTGCAAGAGAAGCTTTGGGAGAATGCCTTGTTGCTATCTTTGAAGTTTATTCAGAGGATGAAGAAGAGAAAGAAGTTGTCGTTCCTGAAGAAACCATTGTCGCAACACCCATACTCAGGAAACTTAAGAAAGTGAGTACTTTGTGTTCTTTTCCATTATATGCATTTATTTTAAGAAGGAACAAGATATTAAAGATGTAAAAGATGAAGCCTACTATCAAAACATAAACAGATTATCCCAAGGGATTGAGCTACATTGATAAGATTGATTGCCTTGCCTAGATAGCAAGTTCCCTGACTGAAGGGGAACCTCACAATGAAACCCAAAAGATAGATCAAGCTCCCAGGAAATAAACACAAGAGATAGTTGTCCAAACAGTAGACCTCATACCTACCTTTATTGATATGATGACTTAGATTGAGCATAAAATAGTGGAGGATAAAGACACACAAGTGGATACCACAAATGAGTGGGTAAAGGGAAAGGAATATATATGGAATTACTTGTTGGCTTCATACGAGGAAGGATTAATTATCATTAGGAGAACCACAAAATTATGAACAAAATGAAAGAAAAGTGGGTCAAATTATTTGAAACCCACACAAAATATGGGAGGAAGCAAGAGAAGAAAATAATAAGTTGTTTTAGCTAGAGAGACAAGTCATCAAGTTGGAAATAGAGAAAATACAAATTTTCCTCTTAGTAAAATAAATTCTTAGTTGCAAATCCCCTTCTCCATGTTACAACATGTTTTTCCAAGAAGAATTCATAATGTTTCAAAATAAATCCATAGTGTCTAGTAAGCCATTTGAATTCACAAGCCCAACCACATTTTTGGAGACCTACAATGCATGTGCCAATGAGGAGAAGAACCTCTTTATGAAATTTACCAACATTATGTTTTATTATTTTATGATCACATTTGGAACCCCAATCATTATTTGGGTGATGTACTATTGAGAGAATTTGTGTCCTACCTTAGTAACCATGTTGATTGGGAATCAACCCAAAGTTTCTCAAAATAAATTTTCCAGTAAAATTTCGGTTAGGGGTGAGTACCCTTTACAAGTCATTAAAATTCATCAAAAATGGACTTTCGCTTCTCGTCATGCATAATTCATAGCCAAGAATGAACAAGAAACCATCACACATTATAGGGCACATATTTAGATAATGGAGAAACCAATAATGGAAGGACATGTGGAAATGTGAGAGCAAGCTAGGGAAGACATCCAAAGAAAATACCCTCCTAACAATTTGAATACAATACTGGAAAGAGTGTACAAATGAAATAAATGCATGGAGAGTTGCAGAAACACTTGGAATGGGTTGAAATTTCAATATCTGATGATTTGGATTCCAACAAGAGAATATTGGGAAGATTATAAGTTGACTAGAAAGGAAGAATTATACTATTAGAGGGAAATCCAAGCAAGAGGAGGATATTTTCATGTAGATGAGGCAATACAAGCTAATTACAACCTCAGTGGCCTCCAAGGGGCCCTCAACTTCTCATATTCTGTTAGGGTCCAACCCTAACCCATTTATTTATGTAATAAACCCAATAGGGTTGAGTCATAGTCATAGTTAGTTAAAGAGTCAATAAATCCTGTTATAATAATTGTAAGTCGTTGACCCGCATTTAAGAAAGGGACCACAGTTAGTTGCAAACGGTCATAATTAATAAATAAAGTGGTTAACCCATCTTATGCAAGGGACCATTAGTCATTAGGTTGTTGGAAGTCATTTATCTTTAAATAGTCGTAGTTAGAAGGGAACGATCATTGAGTCTTATTTTGTAATCGAGCTCTACTCTACTGGAGGTTTTCCCCTCAAAGAGGCAAGTGAACATTGCATTTATCTCTGAATAATAAAATAGTTGTTGTTTTCTCATTTTATTTTGTGTTTTGGGTTATATTTCTTCGCATATTTGGTATTCTATAATTTATCGCAGGTCAAGAGCATAACAAGTGGTATCAAAGCACTTTCCAGGGCCTGCTGTACCTCCAATTTTTGCATATATTTTTTTTAGGCTAGAGACGTGTTCTGAAATATTTAAACCACAACATTTATTGTTGAGCACCTAAACTGCGGATTTGGGGAGGCATGCACGTAGGAAATACAAGAGGTGGATACGCTCGTTGGACTCCCTTGTAACCCATGTGGGTACCCCTTCGAATAGTAGCACATTAGACAAAACTACGCATGGACTACACTTCCACGTACACTTTGGGTATATCATAAGCCCCTAGGATCCCTTAAAACCTAGCCTTAGATAAGTCGTCGACCGTCATAACAGCACTCGGGGAGATTACTCGCATGTACGATAGGGTAGTCGGGTAGTATGGCTAAGGGTACGGTTGATCCTCCTTAGTTAGCGCCCTGAAATATTTTGCCGAGTACTATTGTTGGACCCTTATGTATATTGCGATTTGTAGCACCTGACACTCCTTTGTGACCATAGTTCCTTCTGCTCTATGAAGATCACCCATTATCTTATCTTCTAGATTAGATCCACCAGTTGGGGTTCTACCACCACAATATAATTCAGATCTATCAGTTGGGGTTTTGTCGTCGCCACACCAATCAGATCCACTAGTTGGGGTTCTACTGCCATAGTACGATTCAGATCTAGTAGTTGGGGTCTGTCATCGCTACACCAATCAAATCCACCAATTGGGGTTCTACCACCGCAGTACAACTCACATTCACCAAGAGCATGACGAGGTATCATCAGGAGGCACATACTATTGATGAACACCTTGAAGGAGAATCTAGCCATCATATTCACTTCCATGGAAATCACCAACATTCCCACCCTAGGCCACCCAAATTGGACATGTATAAATTTGCTGGCTCTAATCCGGTATTATGGGTAGAAAAAATGGAACAATATTTCATCTTGAATGATACTTGTGATGATCAAACTAAACTATGTGTGGGAGCCCTTTTCTTGGACCCAGAGAGATGGAAATGGTGGTAGTGGCATTTGAAATGTTATCCTGAGAACATAACTTGGCACGTGTTCTCAAAAGCCCTTTGTGACCACTTTGACAGAGAATCTAATTTTTTCGGTCGTCTCACTAAGCTTTGATAAACAAGCACAGTAAAAGACTACATTGCAGCCTTTGAGACATTGGCCTTTAGAACAGAAGGTCTAGGAGATGAATTCTACTTGGAGTGTTTCATCAATGGTCTCAAAGAAGCCATCCAAGCACATGTCCAAATGTACCACCCACCTACATGGATAGATGCTTGCAGAAAGGCTGGCGAGGTGGAACTTGCCTTAGCTGCCCAGTCTACTCGTCCAAATATCGTAGCCAAGGGGTGTTCCACCCAGGCTCAGGGCCCTACCCAAACACTTAAGGTTCAAAAGGTGTCTCCATCAGAAATGGATGAACGAAGAAAAAAAGGATTGTACTACTATTGTGATGAAAAATACTCCTGGGGCATAAATGCAAGGAACCAAAATTCTTTCAAAGTGATGTTACTGATCACAGCTCATCTGAGGAAGACCCGCCCCTTGGGGGGGCAGAGGACAAAGTTGAGGAAACCTAGCAGGAAAATGATCTCACAGCTATTCTAGATGAATCATTTATCTTGCTACATGCATTGGTTGGAATTTATGTTCCCCAAACTCTCAAAATCATAGGCTTTCTTAAACATCGTCCCTTAGTGATATTGATTGATAGTGGCACCACTCATAACTTTATCCATAAGCGAGTTGTCGAAACTGTTCATTGTTTTGTAAGGGCATTCTCTAATTTCCAAGTCCTTATTGCTGGTGAGGGGACAATGAAATGTGAAGGCCGCTACGAAAATATTAAACTTTAGATGGGAGACTACCACCTAAAGACCCACATGTTTGCAATTAACATGGGTGGTTGTGACATTGTCTTGGGTGTTGAATGGCTTCGCACACTAGGCCCAATCAAAATGGATTTTCAGGAGTTATATATGAGCTTTAAGAAAAATGACCACATTCATACACTACATGGACTCCAACTAGGTGCTCCTTCTATCATCAGCTCACATCGAATGGAAAAGTTGTTGAAAAAGGGCCATCGTGGAGTCATCGACCAGTTTAATGCCATCTAGGCCATAGAATCCACTACTCTTCATATTCATCCTGAGATGCAACAGGTCTTAGACCACCACCAGCAGGTATTTGACAAAACTAAAGATCTTCCACACTCTAGAGGTGAACATGATCATAACATCCCTTTGGTCCAGGGGGGCCAACCACCTAATGTATGCTCATATCGATATCCTTTCGCCCAAAAGAATGAAATTAAACAAATAATCAAGGAACTCCTTGAATCAGGGGTTATTCATTATAGCATCAGTCCTTATTCATCACCAGTGGTCATGGTGCTAAAGAAAGATGGAGAATGGCACATGTGTCTGGAATTTCAAGCCCTCAACAAGCTCACTGTCAAAGGAAAATTCCCTATTCCGGTCGTTGCTGATCTACTTGATGAACTACATGGTGCTCAATTCTTTACCAAGCTAGATATTTGCTCTGGCTATCAAAAAATACACATGAAAGAAGTAGACATTCCCAATACTGCTTTCCAAACTCATGAAGTTCATTATGAATTCTTGGTCATGCCATTTGGTCTCTGTAATTCCCCATCTACTTTTAAAAGCCTCATGAATCACCTGCTGAAACCATATCTCCAAAAATGTATCTTTGTTTTCTTTGATGACATTCTCATTTACAACCTAACCTGGGAAAAACATCTTTAGCATGTAGACCTGATCTTGCAACTTCTCTGGAATCACAAATTATTTGTCAACTTGTCCAAGTTCTCTTTTGGCATGGAAAAAGTTGAGTATTTGGGACACATTATGGGTCGTGAAGGTGTCGGGGTTGATCCCAAAAATATACAGGAAATTCAATATTGGCCCCAACCAAAAACCTTGAAGAGTTTGAGGGGATTCTTGGGTCTCACTAGCTACCATCGCAAATTTGTCCACAATTATGGTCACATTGCTAGACCCCTCACTAACCTTCTCAAGAAAAATTCATTCCTTTGGACCAATGCAGCACAAAAGGAATTTGTGGCTGTCAAACAAGCCATGTGTTCCACTCCAGTATTGGCACTACCAGACTTCACCAAATATTTTGTGATTGAATGTGATGCTTCGGGTACTAGTATTGGTGTTGTCTTAATGTAGGAAGGTCAACCCTTGGCTTTCACTAGCCAACAACTAATTGGGAAACATCTGGGTCAATCTACCTATGAGAAAGAAATGACGACCATATTACATGCAATAGATACCTCGTGACCATACTTGTTGGGGCGATGTTTCCAAATCTGCACAGACCATCAAAGCCTCAAATATTTTTTGGAGAAATGTTTATCCTCACCACAAAAACTAAATGGTTGTCCAAAATGTTGGGATTTGATTATGAAATAATTTACAAGAAAGGGCATGGAAATGTAGTAGTGGATGCTTTATCGCACCAATTTGAGGATGAAAGCACCCTACTATTAATCTCTCTTCCCATACCAAATTGGATTGAAGAAGCCTGCAAGGAATGGTTTTCACACCCCTCTCTCTCCCAACTTATTAATAACTTGAGAGAAGATCCTAATTCCTCAGTCAGATACTCTTGGAAGGATGATATTCTTCGCTACAATGATCGAGTAGTTATATCGCCGACATCCACCCTCAAAAATCACATTTTGACAGAGGTGCACTCATCTCCCACTGCAGGGCATGCAGATCTTTAGAAGACTTATGCTCGCACTCATCGTTATTTCTTTTGGACGGGCATGAAAAATTACATTCTTGCTTTTGTGGCTGATGTGATGTGTGTCAACGCCACATAGGAGAAACAGTCAGTTACCAGGAACCTTACAGCCATTGTCACTCCCTACCTCCATCTGGATGGATGTTTCCATGGATTTCATTACTCGTCTCCCAAAGTCAGCCAACAAATCCACCATCATGGTGGTTATGGAAAGACTTTCTAAATATGCTCATTTTTGCTCTCTACCCTACCCATTTACCCCCACTTTGGTGTCTCAAGATTTCATGGACTAGATCTTCAAACTGCATGACATGCTAACTTCCATTGTGTCCAAACCTGACTTTCACCAGCAAATTTTGGCAAGAAATTTTCAAGCTACAAGGCACCTAACTCCAACTAAGTACTACCTATCATCCCCAAACCGATGGTCAAACTTAAGCATTCAACAAATGTTTGGAGACATACCTAAAATGCTTCACTTTATAAAAGCAACATCAATAGGTACAATGGCTACCTTTAGTTGAATGGTGGTATAATAGTAACTATCATGAAGCCACCAAGATGACTCCATACGAAGTAGTGTATGGCTAACTCCCACCTTCACCTATTTCTTATATCCCTGGATGCTCTAGGGTGCAATCAATTAATCAACTCCTACAGAACCGTGCCTCCATGCTAGCTCGTCTCAAAGATAATCTCCATCAAGCTCAGAATCGAATGAAGCAATAGGCAGATCAGCGTCATTTAGAGCGCACATTTCAAGAAGGGGATTAGGTATTCCTGCAAGTGCAACCATACAAGCAAACATCACTCAAAGAAAAGGGCTGCCAAAAATTAGCTCCAAAATTCTACAAACCTTATCAAATACTTCAGCACATTGGAGCAGTAGCCTATAAGCTAGCCTTGTCACCAACTTTAAAAATCCATCCAGTCTTCCATGTATCATGCCTCAAGAAAGTGGTGGGGAAAAATTGCAGAATTCAAACTAGTCTACCCGAATTGGATGAGAAAGGTTCACTCTGGCTCCAACCAAAACAAGTCCTTGATACACGTGAAAGACATCTTCCTAGCCACACGATCAAGGAAGTCCTCTTCAAGTGAAAGACACCTCTCCAGAAGATGTGACTGGGGAACCAACCACTATTCTTTGGCAATTTCTGCAGCTTCAGCCTTGAGGACAAGGTTGCTTTTCATGGGGGAGGGCATGTTAGGGTCCAACCCTAACCCCTTTATTTGTGTAATAAACCCAGTAGGGTTGAGTCATAGTCATTGTTATTTAAAGAGTCAATAAAGTCTGTATTAATAATTGTAAGTGGTTGACCCGCATTTAAGAAAGGGACCACAGTTAGTTGCAAATGGGTCATAATTAATAAATAAAGTGGTTAACCCATGTTATGCAAGGGACCACTACTCGTTAGGTTGTTGGAGTTCATTTACCTATAAATAGACATAGTTAGAAAGGAAATATCATCGAGTCTTATATTATAATCAGGCTCTACTCCACTGGAGGTTTCCCCCTCAAAGAGGCAAGTTAACATTGCATTTATCTCTGAATAATAAAATACTTGTTGTTTTTTTTATATTATTTTATGTTCTCGGTTGTATTTCTTCACATATTTTGTATTCTGGAATTTCGCACAGGTCAAGAGCATAGCATATTCGTACTAACTACTGGTTGCATGATGAAATGCAAAAATTTATGTTAGGGGGAGATGACGAGTGCCCAAATTGGCATATTTTTAGAACCCATCTAATAACCTTTTAATCCATGATTTTCCCACTTTCCAACATTCTTGTTACCATTTCCATCCATATTGATACATTTTTGGTCAAGGTACGAATATCCTTCTATGTGCAATTTTAATGCTTATTCTTGTGCATTTTGTGAGAAACTATTGCTTTTATATACTAACTGTGGCATACAAGATATAAGCCTACACATGTACTGCTCAATGTAGGTGTCTCAATAGTGGATGCAACTCCTTGTAGGTGTTGAAACTCTTATTTATTTTTGCAACTCTTCGTTGTTTCCACAACTCTAGGATGAAACAACAAAGAAATGAAACTCTGGATCATTTTCATTATTGTTGCAAATTTGGTGTCATGATTCATGTTGTTGTGACTCGTGATGCCCCTGGCATCATTATTGTAACTTGTGTTGGCACTACTAGTGTTGCATTATTGCAACTCTACTGAAAATGTTGCAACTCTGTACATGTTGTGCCAATGATACATTCAACCATCCAACTATTAGTTATGAACCTATCATGTAGTTAACGAATGGTTTCTCACGCGGGAAGACAACAAGAGAAACTATATGACCAAGAAAAGAGGATGACTCAACCACCACTTATTGCATAGTTAAACTGAGTCAGTTGACACCCATTTGTTTTCCATTTTTAATAAAATCGATGTAATAATATGAAAAAATTAGCTCTCATGGTTGTCCATCCACCTATTTCATTTATTTAGGTTAAAAACATCTTGTATAAAAACCATCTACTCTCCTTGAGTTGAGTAACTAGTAACGAAGGAGAATTAATAAAGAAGAAGAAGTTATTGTAATTTTCATATTTCTTGCAACTTAAATTTATTTTCGTTGCAATTCGAGTAATGGTGTCTTGAGCATTAAAATTCTATTGTTTTTCTAACCATTGCCTTTTATAGGGAGTTAGGGTCCCCTCCTTATCCAAGTATTGTTTGTATCCATAGCGTGCATATCGTTGTCATTTATGTTTCTACCTATTTCTACATGTACTCTAATTTTCATATTGTTACAACATCAAATTACAAATTATTGCAACTTCAATAAATTACATTGCTACAACTCTTAAGTATAGGTTTATTGCTACAACTCTTAAGTATAGGTTTATTGCTACAACTTAGGTGCTAATATTATCTTCATTTACTCAATAATTTATTTCATGAAGAATTTACATCTCATGAGTTAGGGTCATTGTTGTAACTCCAGTGTTAATGTTATCTTCATTTACTCACTAATTTATTTTGGGAAATATTTACAATATCTTGTGAGTTAAGGTTATTGCTACAAATCAGTTGTAGTATTAAAAATTACTCTATTTTTTGAATCATAACAACTTTGTTTTCCTCAACAATTTAGATGGGTTATTTTATCAATAATTTTATTTACGGTTACATTTTATTTGTAAGCGAGTGTGAATTAATGGCTTCTGATTGAATGATTGAATGCCTTTCATTGCACATGCAACTACGTATTAGTTACAACATAGCGAAAACAAATGGAAAATCCTTCTTGAAATGATAGATTCCATTTGAATCGGTGGAACAAGTATATTCTATTTCAGGAATGGCAACAAATATTAAATCCATGCCTTCAAACATATTTCTCTATACCGACTATTTTTTAGTAGAAATTTATCAATGCTCTTTTTTCTCTTATCCATGGTTTTAGTGGTGGTAATGTTGAATAGAAGTTTAAACCTTTCATTATGGCCAATAACAACTATCATGTATGACATTTGTCATTGTTGTTCTTAAGGTTTTATTAGGTATTATACTATTTTATTGTATTTTTCGACTATATTATATTTGTTGCAGGATGTTTATAGTGGGTGGTTCAATTTTGGTTATCCTTGCTTTCTCTTTTATTTTAAGAGTTAGACTTGTTTTTCTTTTGTTTTGGCTGATTTTCAATTCCAAATTCTTTTTTATTAGGCCATTTTTTCCTCAATCTTGATGATATACAATTATGTAGCTCCCAATGAAGAGATGTCCAAATCATTTTGGTTTGGATGTATCTATGTAGGCCACTGTTATATCTGAGAATCAAGTGCTACTATGAGTTTGTGATACTCAACTTTGCACGCAAGGTGTAGAAGATGTGTACTTCGACACTACGTTTTCTTTAGGTAGATGAAATTTGTAGCTTTGTGAAGTCTTTTAGCAAGGTGGACATTCACTTTGGACATGACAACTTATCATCCAAATTCCATTATGAAGAGAAAGGTTCACTTGCAGACTAGGATCCCCTTAAAATATCAATGATGTGTTTTGTTTAATTGAATTATCACTATTTACCATGTGGATTTAACTTTAGAAAGAATTCCACCTTACCATTTTGTGCTTACTTGGATGGAGGTACCAAAAACAAAGGGGCAAGCGCCACCACTAATATTCCAAACACTTCGATTGTGACTAATGCTATTGATGATAAAAATCCTCTTTTTAAGGAAAATTTCCTATTTCCCAAGCTATTCCTAGTTTCATTCCACCAAACTCCTCAATACTAGATATGCCTCCCATCCTAACCTTCTATGTGGAGACATTTGCATTAACAGTAACTCTTAAACTTGAATTAGCATGGGTCAAAGAGGAGGACTATTTCTCACTTATGGAGAATTTTCCTACTCACATGCTAGAGAAACTTTTCACTGTCAAATTATTTTCCAAGTTGAACAAAGCACAAGTTATCAGCAAAGGGCCTTGGCTACTAGATGGATTTGCATTTTTAAACAAAACTTTGGCAACCTTGTTTCAACTTACAGACATAAGTATTATTGATGATCCCAATATGGTTCAAAATACTTGGTCTCCCTTTGGAATATTGAAGTAAGAGGAGTATTTTCTTGCTCGCACACAAAAGACATTTTCATGATGGAGTTATTTTCCAAGTCAAAGCAAGTTGTTGGCAAAGGGTCTTGGTTTCTAGATAGTTTTGCATTATTTTATGGTACTTTGCCAACCTTGTTTCAACTTGCATACATAATCTCTACCATTGGCCCCAATATGGGTCAAAATACTTAATCTTAATTTGGAATGTCAAAGTCATGAGACCTTAACAAATATTGCAAATGCTTTGGGTATGACCATACTCCTTGGCCATATAACTCCATTAGCATGCTTTTACTACTTACACCATTATATGTATTTGTGAAATTTAAAAAAAGGTTCTTTTGAGCATTTTTTGCTAAAAAATAGCGACTAAATACTTGTCTCAACCTCTAGACCATAAAAAGCAATGTATTTTGTTGCAAAATTTATTTTGTTTATGGCCACATTATGACTAAATTATCCAAAGAAAAAGGTCTTTTTTGTTTTCAAAATGAAAATCTCAACATATGTCTTAATGTAAGGATAGAAAATGGTAGAATAATTTCTAAAATAAATTATGTGGTTGTTTTGAGACAAGAAAATAAACAGCCATTGAGTAGAGTCAAATAAGATTCCAATAAGATTCCATGGAATTCTAAAACTACTCCTCAACAACTACAATGGTTGAAACACTTGAAAACAATAACAAAAATCATTATTATGACCTTATTTCAATGAACAACTCCCCTCTCATTGTATCCCAAGCAAATACATCTCTAGAATAATAAATAAGATAAATGAATTATGTTTATATATTCATAAAATGGATTTTTTGTTGTTGTCTTAAATGGTTCCAATTCATTATGTCATATATTCCAATAATCCATTATTATTCTTGATTTGATTAAAAATTATAAAAATGCCAACCAACGCAAAAATGAAGATTTATTATTATTATTATTATTATTATCCGATTTTAAGGTCACGACCAAGCCAGACACCAAATTGGTGTATGAGACGCCCTTGTTTGTGGGACAAGGAACCCACCTTCACGCAACGATTTGACTACGAAGTCTACAAAGGCATACATACTCTACCCCCTTTCGTTTTGAACTTGTGACCCCTTAGGAGGAAACACATGCTCTTAACCATTATCCAATTTTATCATCTCTACTTTTAGCTACAAAAAGTGTCTCCAATTTTATAAATATAGTAAACCAAGAAGTAGCTTTGTTAGTTTAACAAAATGACCCATCTTAAATAAAAAATAAACCTAAGTTGTAAATAACAAAATGACCCATCTTAAATAAAAAATAAACCTAAGTGGTAAATAACATAGAGTTTAGCTTAACAATCATTTGACCTCCTCTAAGTTGTAGGCCTCCATAAAGTGATGAATTCAAGTCTACTTAATATTCGCAACACACGTGTAAGTAATTTCTATATTATCTCACCCTCAATTTTGATGTACTAATAACACAATGATAGGTCCTTTTTTGAATGAGTTATAATGATTTCCTAGTAGCCATAGGTAAGGGCTAACGAGCCTGCCATAAGGCATTAAATGTCTGCTTAGCTGCAAGCTCGATAGCCCGATAACACACACGCGCTTATTTTTTATTTATCTAGTCACCCGAGCGCGTGTGTGTTATCGGGCTATCGAGCTTGCAACGAAGCGAGCATTTAATGCCTTATGGCAGGCTCGTTAGCCCTTGCCGTAGCCATAAATAAGTCAGTTATAACAACTCCAAAAATGTAAATCAAACTTTAAATAATATATATATGAACCTTCCATTTCCAAAAAGACAAACGTGGCATACCAAATTACTATATTATGTGACATATTCCATATGACTAGATTTAAATAAAATTTTTTTTATTTAACAACATTGTATGAGAATTATTAATAAAATTGAGTCCCTTCGCTAGAACGTTGAAAAATTCAGTTAGAAACATATTTCATTTAAATCAAGTCATTGGTCAATTCTCTGCATCCTAAGGACTTCACAAATGTCGCTGTCACTTTTTTGGAAGTGAGCGGAGAATCGCTGCCAAAATTTCGTGCACGTGGAAATTTCATTTGTCACATGTCATATCTCAAATTTCATTAAAAAAAATAAAAACTTGATAAATAAAATGCCACATCCACTTCATGAATTCAAGAGTCAATTTATGCATCAAATTTCATTTTGCAAGAATATGTAAGCTAAATACACCTATCGGTCGGAGAATTGAGACCGAAAGGAAAGGAAGATGTAATTTAAATAAAAATTACATATAAATTTTATTAACTACTATTATAGATTTTAACCTATTGTTAACCCTATACAAATGAATACTTTAAAAGTAAAAGAAGTAACACTCATAATAAACCTACGTAATTTTAACCTTATTACAATAAATCAATCAATACTCTAATAAAACACTAATAAAAATAAAAATAAACTAAACAAAAACGTAAATTCAAAAAAACAAATAACAAATACGAGCTTTGTGTCTGAGCAAGTGGTTCCACAACATAGTAAGAAAACAATTTACAAACTTGTGGAATGTTCCACATAACTTAGGTAAAGCTTGGGAAAACCAGAACAACTTTTATAAAAGTGTAATGTTTACCAATATTCTTACAAGCTACAATGCTTAAAGGAATTGTTGCTTTGAAATTTGTGCATTTTAGGTCATAATTTGAATGTCTAATGTATAAAGGGTATGAATATTTTATTATTAGGAAATAATGTATCTCAAATGTATCAACAATTATGTTGAAGATAATTTTTGGTGAGCAAATGTGCTAGATAATGTTAGGCCCCTATACTACTAGTGTAACCCCTTATTATTATTAGTACAACCCTCTTATTATATTGTTGTACCCACGTAGTCTCCATATTGTTACTATTGTGCCCCAAAGAAGCCCACTATTGTTATTATTGTGCCCTTACATTATTATTGTTATGTTGGCTCTGATTATATTATGACCCCTTAGACTCCTATATATAGAAAGGAGGTCTTGTCATTTGTATCATCCAAGAATTGTTCATTTGTCTAATGTAAAGGAGGTTGCCCCCTCGAAGAGGCTTATTTTTAAGGCGTTCATCTCTCTTTTCTATCTTTTTGTGAGCTGGTTTCATAACATTTGGTATCAGAGCTGTGGATTCTAGGGTTTCGCTGCTCCAAACAAGTCATCGTGGCATTTTGCTATAACTTTTTTCTGCAACGTTTCAAATGTTAAAACAAAAACCCATTTGGGTTGAAATCGTTCTAAACCTTAGGTCCGAAATTCCGAGCTTTTTGAGCTATATTTGCGGAGATATGATCTGAGGAAGTTGCCATTTTTGCAAACTCCCGAATTACATTCCAAACAGGTGACCTGGGGAAAATAGTCATAACATTTTTTTTTAGAATCATATTGAAATTGTGTAAGAAGTTACAGAAATAGGATGGACTGTAGTTCTTGTGTATATTTTTCATATCCTAAGGTCAAAACAGTGACACGTGGCACTTCATAAAAATTCACTCTTTTGAAAAGGTATATAATCATGTCATCTTGGGAGATTGTGCATAACTCTTTCTTGGAAAATCTAAATTCGATCAGACTGGTGGCATTGGAAAGAGAACACAGAGGGCTACTGTAGATCACAATTTTAGAACTGGCAGATCTGAAAATATAGAGATACATCAGATTCAATAACGAGTTCCTACAAAGTGGAAAAAGGCGTGTATTTTTTTTAATATTTGCATAAGCTTGGTTTGAAAAATTAGTTTGAAGGAATTCAAAGGGCATAGTGAAGCATTATTATCAGTAATTGATGCCCCGAAGAAAGAAAATGGAAACACCTAGTAAACAACCTGAAATTTGTAGCATGACTCATGAAGAAGAGGAGGAAATGCTACATGATATATCAAAATTACAAGACCAAGTGCAACAAATGTCACTCTCACAAAAGCTAATAGAAGCTAAGATAAATGGCATGGAATCTAAGATAAATGGTGTGGAATCTAAGATGAATGGCATGGAAGATAAGATGAATGGCGTGGAAACTAAGATGGATAGCATGGAAGCTAAGATGGATGGTATGAAAACATTGTTACTAGAAAGGCTTCCTAATGGAAAAAAGGCAGGAGAGGAAACTCATAATGAGAACAAAAGGAATGTTAATCATGATTTGAAGAATGATAACATGGAAGATTTGAAGAAAGACATTGAAGGATTGAAGGAAGGTTTGACAAAGTTGCTCGAAGAAAGGCTTATTAATGGCGAAAATGTTGTAGAGGAAACTCGTGATGAGAACAAAAGAAATGTTAATCATGATTTCATAGACTCTAACATTGCAACAAAGACCCACCATGTTTCAAAGATCGATATGAGGAAGTTTGATGGCAAGGATCCCGTAACATAGATACTATAGATGGAGCAATTTTTTTATCTCCATAAAGTGCAAAACACACAAAAGGTACGCATTGCAACTTTATATTTGGAACCAAACCAGTTTGTATGGTATCAATGACTTTGCTCTCATAAACAAATTGTGACTTGGGCAATTTTTATGAAAGAAATGACAGCACATTATGAGGATACGAAAAACAACACTTTTTTTAGCCAATTGATAAATCTCAAACAAAAGTGTTCAATGGAAGAGCACATTGAGGACTTTCAAAAATTGAATATAAGGGAAAATGATATTCTAGAGAAGCATAGGATTGATGTCTCCATAGGGACTTTAAAGGATAACATTCAACATGAGGTTCGTCTTTGGGAACCTGATTCATTGGAGAAGGCTTTCAGGTTAGCAAGAAAAGTGGAAAGAAAAATTATGGAAACAATGAATTCTACCCCCTCACAACTATAAACATGGAAGTATTGGTTCCCCTAGCCTTCCACAACCTACAAGGGTGACACCACGACAATTGGAAGAAAAAAGAGAAAAAGGGATTTGTTACAATTGTGATAGCAAATGCACTAAAGGTCATAAATGTGCTGAGAATAAATTATTTTACATAGATTATGAAGAGGAAGAAGAAAAGGATTAAGAAACATCAAAAGAAGAGGATATACACTAGGAACCAACCCCAGAGAAAGAAGAAATCAATCCAACCATATCTTGTAAAGCATTGGCAAGAATTACCACTCCTCAAACTCTAAAGATAGAAGGACATATCAAGAAGAAAAAGGTTCAAGCAGTGAAAGATCACATCAACCATCAACAACAAGTTCTCCAACTTTTAAAGGATAGCGCCACTTTGGTGCAGAATCGAATAAAAAAATAGGTAGATCAACATCGCAGTGAAAAATGTTTTGATGTAGGTGATTGGGTATTTTTACGGCTACATCTCAAGCAAGCTATTTATGAGAAGGAAATGGTTGGCAATACTACAATGCACTTAAGAAATGAAAAACCTTCAATGGGGAAGACATTTCAAGGTAAAAAATGGATCATGAATAGTCTTTTTTTAAATACTTTTTAGACAAATATTATCTTTAGAAGAATAGAAAATGGGTCACAAATAGTTGGTATGACTTTGACATCATCGATAGAAAAGGGAAGCAAAAAATTTTTGTTGCAAGATGCATTCTCAAGAAAGGATGAGGATGTGGAAGCATTGTTTTGTGCTATTTCTATTATCCAACCAGATTGGATAAACGAAGTAAGGGATGAATGGAAGAAGGATGAAGAAGTGTGGCCACTCATTCAAATTTCCAAAAAATCCCAATTCAAACAATATGGCCAGAACTTGAAGAGGAAGGAAAAATCATATTGGAACCTGGAGCAGTCACAGAAACAAGAACCGGACAGCTATGAAATCGATCAATTTCGGAGTATCTCATCAAGTGGAAGAACTTACCTACTAAAGATGTCACATGGGAGGACAAGAATTTTATACATAAGCATCAAGAACTACTCAAGTGTTTAGGACAACACTTTTTGAAGGAGAGGGGCATGTTAGGCCCCTATACTACTAGTGTAGCCCCTTATTGTTATTAGTACAACCCCCTTATTATATTGTTGTACCCATGTAGTCCCCATATTGTTACTATTGTGCCCCGTAGAAGCCCACTATTGTTATTATTGTGCCCTTACATTATTATTATTATGTCATCTCTGATTATATTATGACCCCTTAGACTCCTATAAATAGAAAGGAGGTCTTTTCATTTGTATCATCCAAGAATTTTTCATTTGTGTAATGTAAAGGAGGTTTCCCCCTCAAAGAGGCTTATTTCTAAGGCGTTCATCTATATTTTCTATCTTTTTGTGAGTTGGTTTCATAACAGATAATTGCATTAATTAAAGAGTGGTGAAAAATATTGTACAAATAAAATTTTGTAATTTTGTAATTATTTATCTTTAATACTTATGATATTATTTACAATAAATTTTTAATAAGATGGTGAAAGCTACATTATTTAATAATATCAAAAAAATCATAAAAGGTATAAACCTT
Source organism: Pinus taeda (assembly GCA_000404065.3). Classification (NCBI taxonomy): domain Eukaryota; kingdom Viridiplantae; phylum Streptophyta; class Pinopsida; order Pinales; family Pinaceae; genus Pinus; species Pinus taeda. Next base: position 35,236 of record APFE030075025.1, read on the forward strand.
AAGATGCAAAAATCTTAACCTTACCTTGAAGTTATTAGGGTTGAGTGTGCACACTTTGTTATATAAAATTGAGTTGTCTAAATATATATGAAGCTTTATTAGGACTATAAAATTTATCTTATTGATATATTTTAGTACTTTTTAGCTCATTGAAAAGAGAATTTGCAAGCTAAGTCAGATGCTTGACCATTTGGCTTTGCAATGTCAAAAAACACTCAGAAAGGCCTTGGAAAACTCACCATGATTTGAAGACTTGAGAATTTCCAATATTAATATTATTTATAATATGGCTTAGACAACCACTTGGACCAATCCTTCTCCCATAAACTAGTTTGCATTGTGTCAAGTTCATATACAAGATGTGGGAATTTCTATCAAATTTAATTCTTGATAAACCACTTGTGTTTTCTTTAATAACCTAAAAAAGGTTGTATAATTATAGTGGGTTCACTTTGGTTTGGTGTCCATGACTTTGTCTACTATAACTTGCTTAATGTAATCATGGTTGAGCTTTGTAATGATCAAGTCATGGACCACTTCTAACGTGTCAAATAAAGGAAGGTAGCATGATCAAAGAAACTCTATGTTAAATATTTGAAGGAGTAATTCGAGGAAGGATTGAAGATTTAATCCAAAAACATTCTCACACATAAGCATGGCGATAATGTACTAAGGCCTATATTATAGCGGTTTTAGCTTCTTCTAGGAGGCTACAAGTTATTTTTGCAAATCTGACCATACCTTGTCACTAGATTTTAACTTGTATGTAGTTTAGGTTGATCATATTGTTGTTTATACTTACCATTAGTGGTCTAGGTGGCTCCAAAAATAGAATTTACCTTGAAAAATCTCAAAAATCAAAGTCAATAGATTGAAGTGAAAATAGGACCAGATTGTAGTGTTCATCACCCTGATTCTAATGGTGCAAACGACACTCGGATCTGAGTTCATATACTCAAGATATAGTTGGTCAAAGTTCTAGTCAAACTAGGTCAAGTGCCAGTCACTAACGAGGCAACAATTTGGTGAAGGGAAGGTGCATGGAAAATAGCGGTCGGAAAGGGAAAATTTGTCGCCTCTTTAATTTTTATAATAACCCTTAAAAACTGACAATGAAATTTTAACTATAATGTTCTAAA
>APFE030075027.1:12245-28947 GCA_000404065.3 Pinus taeda
ATAATATTATTAATAATTTTTAAGTAATATAAAAATAATAATAATAATTAGCTAAATATATAAATAAATAAATAAAATTTGACCTGGGTCCTAGAGTCGAATATAGTCGTTGGAGTCTCTGCTCAGTCTATTTAACAGGTGTAGCTGGATCTGTTTCTTCAACTTGTCCTGACGATGAACCACGCTAGTTGGTTCGAAACGCGTCGAAAAATGTCTGTCCACATGTGATTTACGCCAAAGTTATTCTTTCAAGTTACCCTCGTATTACATTATATATATTTGAAGATATTAAATATATAGAATTGATAAGAAAACTAGGTGATGATTTTGTTTGTGTTTTTGGAGGGTGCATTAGAGTTAGTAGAACAATGTTCATTGTAGCGAATAGGTGCTTAGAGACTATTTGGGTATGTTATTTCACGAGGAAAAATGATGCTCCCATCTTGAGCATTTCCTTCACCCTCACCAGAAGACCTGTCGCACCGTTAATACATCGGTGTGATGGTCAGGCCGCTCAAACCAAACAGTGCATACATAGCACCTACATTATTAACTCCCTTTCAATGACTCATTCTCTCCCAGAAGAGGTTCCATAAGAAACTAGGAGTTTCGATCCATTAGAGAACTTGATGAATTTACTAGTTCTTTCAAACTTTATTTCCATACAAGGATTTTGCATTTTAATCTAAGCAAATAATGCACTAATGTTGTAGTCTTTTCCTATTGAGCCCTTAATACTTAAGTAAACATTTTATAAAATATTAACCTCAGTGAAAAATTTATTATGAAATATGATATATCTTTTAGCTTATGAGCTAGAAGTTTCATATCTATATGATTATATATTTTATGGCACACGAAATTATAAAAAAATGGTGATGTATGTGTAATTATAAATAGTGAAATAACATTGGTATAGAGAAAATTTAAAATATAGATATTTCTACTAAAGTGTAAAATATTTTATATCTCATTATAATTTTTAAATTTTGATGGAATGCATAAGGCACTGATATTATATATATATCTATATTATATTATTATATATATAACTTCCATGGTGACTGATGTTAGACTTGCCACTAGCTGGTTTGATGGACTGCTAAGCACTGATATTATATATATTATATATATATATATATTATATATAAACTTCCATGTGAACAAATGATGTTAGACTTGGCCACCTAGCATGGATTTCTTCTTGTACAGGCTTGGCCTCATTTGAGTTTCGCACATTTGGTCCTCAACAGCACTCGAGCCCCACACATTACTACCTTTGTACATTCTACGTACATGCAATTTACCATGATATCTATTGTTATAAATTGTTAAATCTCCTATTTATTCAAGGTTGATGAGTATTTTAAATTGAAAAATAGTACTATGTTATGGATTTCTTTATCAAATTTGTAGTAGTCTCCCAACCATGGCATATCTATGCACATGAAAGGTGAAACGTTGTGACAACCTCTATGGCATCAAAAAATTATGTAAATATGAATATTTCCCAATCATTTTAATGTTTCTTTCCATGGATCAGTATGATACATCCTATTTTTTATAGTACTAATGTTTTTTCTTCAACCACTAATGAAAGTTTCTCTATGAAACCAATTATAAATATATGTTTTTTTTCTTCGATCATGTGATGATATATAGAGACAAGTTCAACTTGATTACTTTTTGTTTCAATGGATTCAAAGGCTTTGGTCACAACACTGGTGATGTCAGTCCCACTTTGTGGGAAAATTTCCCCGCACTCATATTTGTGCTAGTGATAAAAAGACTAGCTGAAGATTTTTTTGTGTTATTGTAGGGTGCATTAGAATTAGTGAAATAGTGTTCAAAGTAGTGAAGAAGTGCTTGAATACTATTTGGGCATGTGTTGTCATAGGGAACAATGATGTTCCCCTCTCTAGTGGTGGTTTTTCCCTCACAATGGGACATGTTAGACTCATTAATGCATCAGTGGGCTAGTCTCGCTTCTTTTGGGGCCACACAAGCTACAACTTCAATGCTTTGGGCACCAACTCCTATGCCATTGGTGACTATGGTCATGGCCTCACGTGTAGAGGCGTCATTGGGAATGCATCTACAAAGTTGGAATTTGATGGTTTTCACACCTCCCGGCCATCTCATTGCTTCAAGGATATCTGTTGATGGTTTTGTAAAATTTTAACTTGTATTTGACAGGAAAATCACCTGGAAATAAACAATTTGTGAAATTATATCGCTATACACGTGCCCTAATCACCACAACCTAAGTTTTAACCCCATATATATAATATATATTATAATTAATAATTAACAATAATATATTTTAAATAAAATATAATTTAATTTATTTTAAATTAATAACATGAGACGTATAATAATAAGATCTATTGTATAATAAAATCAAAATTTAAATGTTTAGTGATTATAATTTCATTCATATCATATTTAATATTTTTTATTATATTCTCAAAATATTATTTAAATTATTAATATAATATTCAAATAAAAATAATTTAGGAAATAAATTTTGCCATATTAATTTAACATTAAGTACAGACTGTTTTCAGCCATTCTTTTATATATTATAATAATTTTATTAAATTTCTACCAAATATTCCTATAGAATTTCTTCAAATCCTTCAACGAAGCCCTAACAACTACATTGATCATGACTATACCATCATTAGAATAGACGCTAGTGACGTAGACCTTTCCTCTTATATTTATATATATAAAGCATTATGTTTTTCTCCAGCTACATTTGTATACGATCATTAGGATAGATGCTACTGATGTCAAGCTCCCCCCATATATATATAAACCATTATGCTTTTCTCTAGAATATTGTATTGAGAGGATACATGTTGGCTAGTTCCATTCCATATTAAATAGCCAAAACGCATTGTCTTAAGAGCCTAACTCTTTTTTATTATTATCAAATATGAATCTGTAAAAAAGATGGTAAATAGATTATTTTTTTTAGGACTAAGGAAAAAGAAAAGTAACAGTGGGAAGTATGATACGTATAATAATTATGGAATATCTTAAGGATTTATATTTTTTTGTTAAATATAAAATATTTGGTAAATATTAATTATTGAGATGTTTGTGATATTTTAAAAATATTTAATTATGAAATTGTTAAGTTTTATCAAATTTTATTGTTTTTGAGAGTAAATTTAATTTAATTTTTATTTTTATTTTTATTTTAATTTTCGTAGAATTTGGGATAATCATTTTAGAAAAAAATGGAAATTAGTAAATATTTATTAGGAAAATGGTATGGAGGATTATTGCATAGGTAAAATTTAGCCACTAAAATATTTCTTATATCAAACACTTTATAAATAGTGTGAAGTTTTCAATTTCACACCTTATCTATTCGAGTAAATAACTCCCACTTGTATTAATATGTATCATCATGATTATTTAATTATTAAGTTTATTGATCTTTATTACTAGAGTTATAGTCTCCATGAGAAGGAGTCTATTACTATTATTTAGGAATTTTTTAAGGCCTAGTTGGTTGAGAGAATATCTTTAATTAGATATCTTTGTAGTGATGATAAGGATTGAGTGTCCAAGATAGTTTTCCTACCTGGAGACAAATTTTATTGAATTTATATTTGTAACATTATCTGGTTAACGAAGATATTTCAACATTTTTTATGTTATTAATTGTTAACTCTCACATTTTAACTTGGTATCATAACATTAAGTCTAGGATTGAATCCCCCAGAGGAGCGCCTAGGGACATGCATAAAGGAGAGTAGAATAGTGTTTTTTGTGCTCATGTGGGTGGGTTTCTTGAAGGACATATCAATATAAAGAATCATCATTGAGGAGGAGAACTATAAGAGATTTCAATTGTGGAGTGTAGATTTTTCACCTATGTAAGTTGTGGTGTGGTTCGAGAATGGAGCATATTTTTGGAATGTGTTGATGGTGCTAGACACCCATTAGGGTCTCCCTGGTATGAAGTCCCAATTGGGCCTCACACCATTTGGATTAGGAGCCGCATATGAAGTATCGACCCGACCACCAAGTTCTAGGGTTTGGCTTAGCTGCAATGAATAACATAAGAGAGTATGCACATAACCTTTGAAATCAACAAGTAAGTTCACACTTTGAAACACCAATTGCAATGTGTAAAAGGATACTTTCATTAGATATAAATAAAAGTGAGTCTCTAGAAGGAAAGTAATTGTACTATCCTAAGAGAGGAACATGAGAGGAAGGAAATATTTGTTAGTTATCTAACGAAATAGTTCACATAGACACAATGATCATTAAATAACATGTTACAACACACATTGAACAATATAAGTACCAAACCCAATGAAATAGTTCAATTTATTTAGCCCATATGAACATGACACATACATAAAACTTTCGAAGAATAATCTTACAAAATTCATGATACATGCATGAAAATGTGTTTTCCTGGCAAGATTTTGATTATTAGGTGAAATATCTAAGTATAAAGTTACAATGTGAGACACTATCTCAAATAATAGAACATTAATCCACTACTTTCTTATCCAAAGAATGATCCTCTCTTCGATGCCAAGCTAAAGAAGCCAAGGTTATCTCTCCAAAATCTATGACTCCAAAATGCCATTTGCTTGAGTTATAAGGGTGTATTTATAACAATAGGAATGGCCTTTTATATCCTCATGACCCTTGAAATTCATTCATGACCATTGAAATTCCAAATGGCTATTAAACTCCTACAAGATTCTTGCACTTATCCTACTGACTCTTTAGTCTACATTTGACTTCTCATATTGCACATGTGACTCTTGGACTTCCACACATTTCATTTTCTTAATTTCTTTAAAAATACATCATTGAATTCAAGATGATGATATGGGAAGACACATGAACACATATGGCATTTTGATGACATTTTTACAAGACATGTCTTGGCAATGATGATATGAAACTTCAAGATGATGTAGAAATGCCAAGATTTTCTTCTTACTGCTATCTTTGTGTCTTCATGATATATGTTGCATGTTCTTCCTCTTTATCCTCTAAAAGGTTTGAATATATGGAGCCTTCATTATGATCCCAATCCTTCCTTTTATGTCACAATCTAGTGTTCTTTCATTTCCTTGTTCATTGGTCATACTGTCTTCACAACATCATAAGTATCTTCTAGCATGATATCCTTCTCCTCCTTTATAAGAAATAATCTTGTAATGTTGAGATATAGTACCTGCAAGCGAAATACACTCGTGAAAAGACAACATTCGTCAAGAAATCTCCTAGCATAACACTTTTCATGAAATCCATCAATTGACCTGGAACTAGGTATTGGACAAGGACGAAGGCTCAACGATTGTGCAGTGCATAGTTTGCTAGGATAATAATGAGGGAATGATGACTGTAACTTCACAATATTTAGCAACTAGAGGCCAGAGAAAAAATATTAAGCAATTGAGGGTCATAGTGAGGTGGGTTTTCCCATTATAACTATGTAATGTGCAATTTAGGGAAGAGAGAGAGAGAGAGAGAGAGAGAGAGAGAGAGAGAGAGAGCTAGTGAATTGCACAATTTCGCAGCTTAGGGAGACAAGAAAACATATTTCTACTTGCAAATACACAATGCAAAAAAAGAGGCTAACTTGGAGGAAAGATTACATAATTCTGGGGAGCAAAAGGATATCCTCCAACTCTGTGACTACACAATGTACAATTCCTAGAGGAAGTTACTACACATTGTGTAGTTCTTTAGGGTAGGACATGCTTCTTGTGGTCTGAGACTAAGCAATGAGAAGTTTAGAGAGGCAATTTGGGAAGAGGTTGATTGGAGAAGGATCAATTGCATAAAATGGCTAACTGTGCAATTGTAGAGGTGAGAGATGGAACTATAACATGAATTGAGCATGATCACATAGTTAGGGATCTTCAAACACTCGCCATGGAATTATTTACCACCCGCAATCAATATGTTCCTATTTAAATGATAGCAGTACAATACTTTCGTCCAAGTTTGACAGTTAAGATGAACTTTGCATCACAAGTAACAACACTAGTGAAACAATGCTCAACACTTGGGGAATATGTATAATGGATAGAACACATTAGTGTAGAAGAATGCATCAGAACTACCCTTAAAGAATGTATAAATGACTCCCTTTGACTAAATGTGAAACTTTCTTAACCACAAGACGACACTTCCAAAAGTAAGAGAAAAGTGCAAATGACACTTACAAAGAGTTAAAGAAATTGAAAGCGGCACATTCCAGAGTGAAGATAACATGAAAATGAAATTTATTAAAGGGAATGCAAGAAAAATGACAGTTTCGATGATGAAAGAGAAACTTGAAAAAACAAAGGTGAGCCAGAGTGACAGTTGAGAAAATTCATTGAAATAGAAGTACAATTAAAATCAAAGTGAGGAATACTGTAAATGGAGACATGTGTTGTGTAATACACTATGCTTCTGGATTGCACAGCCATTATCACTAGTGATTGTGAAAGACTTACCATCAAGGGTTGCAAAATTCCTATCTAAGCTTGCATAGAAAGAATTTTGTTTGAGAATTCATCGAAGATAGAGAATGTGTGAAAAAGTGGCTTTGACACTTAGAAGAAAACTCAACACTTTAAAAAACACTAGATGACCATGAAGTGACCATGGAACAACACATCGTAAGATGCTTAGTAGGCTCCAAAATTCAATTGTATCCAAACTTTTGGATGGTGTTTGTCATAGCAAGAATAGAATGTTCATTAGAGTGACCAATCATGAGTGGCCAAAGGAATCCCAACATCTAACAATGTTGAGGTTTGGTTTCATGGAAAATTAGTTTTTGTTCATTATATTATATGTAACTCATTATTTGGGTGGATTATTCTTTCTTGGGCCAACACCAAGTGTACCAAATACCATAATCTTATAAATTATATGGGGTATATAGTCTCTAATGAGGCATATTATTTTGTGAAAAAATTGTTATCCTTTGTGATCAATTTATTCTTCAAGCTACAACTAATAAGAGTAAGAACCATGACTGTGTGAAGTGATAAGAACATGGAAAATAGTTGTATCACATTGGTGGGGTTACTTAAGAGTGATAAGGTCTTCTCTAGTCAAAGAATTCACTTCCTAAACTATTTTTTCTATTTAAACTCAGCTTGGTTGAAATAATAAGAATCAAAATGTGGCATGTTTCCAAAACACTATTGATTAGAGGATGAAGCAATAGACTATAGAGAGAGGAAAAATTAAGAATAATAAATAACCATGATCGAAAGGGGAAATTGAGCAATGGATGAATTGCATGTAGAGTAACGTATTGTTTATGCTTCCCAAGATATCTAAACTTTGATCTATGTAAGATGGAAGTGTGTCTCATCCCCTTCACTCATAAACACTACTTTAATGTTTCATTTTTCACTAGTGACATCAAGTGGATCTTAACTTTACTGTCCTTGAGCTCACTAAACACATGCGGGATTATGAGAATATGATGTGTGAGGTTGATCTTCATCATGGTTTCTTTCTACTAGCTTATATCATGTTTGTATCAAGGATAATCGTGAAGCATCAACTAAATACAAAATCGTTGTTTTGCAAGTTAAAGAAACAAAAATATTAAAGGTATTTTAGGTAAGGATGATGCAATGCTTTTCTAAGAAGCAAGCTCTTCAAAAAAGCATGTGAAATATTCCATTCCATCCCTATCTTCTGATATAGATCATAAACTAGATTGTTATGTGTTGAGTATGTTATGTTGATGGTTTGATACACAATACTGGATATATTCCTCATGTTTTAGATGCCATGATGGAAGGGATACATGCATCTTCCACAAGGACAAAATGAGCTCCAAGGAGAGAGAAGAAGTATTTACACTCGTCAAAAATGCAAGTAGAAATGTTTTTGAAGAGAGAGGAAGTTTCCATTAATCATTCTGTAGAATGGGGTTTCAACCTTATAATGTAGAGCATAAAAATGTGTGAAATTTACTAGAATATGTGATCAGTGCACGTGGCCAAATGAGTTAAGCATAGGAAATGCAATGTGGGCAATATGGTGAAAATCAATTATTTGGTAATATGAATAATTATTTCATGTCATGAAATAATCGATCAATATATTGATCCTTATTGAGCCTAGCTAACTCAATATATGTATGGTTGTATTTTTGTAGCACTCACGACTCTAACAAATGACAGGTAAAACTTGGTGATCGAAGATATTCATTTATTTAACATGCAAAATATGAGAAAAACAATACCCATGTTATGAGTAATTGTAAAGGAAAATTTTGTTCCTATGATTGTGTCATTATCTCTTGAAAATGTATGTAGTAGTGCTATAAGGTATTTGATGTAAAATCATTCCTAAGTGTGCAAAGTAAGGAGTATTGTAGCTGGAAGGATGTTCTAGCTATAGGCTTTCACTTCATGAATTATTTTTTTGAGTGGTGTACTATAAGGCATGATTGGTAGGTGCAAAGGATGTAATTCTAAGATGAATAAATTTCATATACAAACTACTTATTTATACAATTGCTGAGTATAGTGATGAAACCCATGTATTGTGGTAGATAGAAGAATGTCGAGATGGTCATTGAATCATTCTTCATGGATACATTTATGTTAGGCCCTAGAGTATAATAGGTTCTCAGTCTATCTGAGCTATCAATGGTACTTTGGTTTCCAAATAGTATGTGATTATAATGCATTAGACGAAGGGAGGAGCATAGAAAATGTTTATCGAAGAAGTGAGTTACATAGTTCTCACTTGATCAACTAAGATTGATTACACATTGAATTTTTGGAGTGGAATTATGGATTTGCAACAAGGAGGACATAAAGGTCCTGAATACAACATAAAGATATAGATAGCATGTGACAATTATTTTGATAGAGACAATAGCGACTAATCGACGTAGCAAAAATAGAGGTTATATGGTGGTGGACAAATTAAGATAAAATAAATCGTGTTTCTACAAGAACAATAAAATCATGATCATATTGTAATGTGAGTCACACATGTATCTAGTCTATCATTTTATGTTTGGCTTCATGTGGTGGTCTTTGAGAATGTGTGTACCTGTTGTCTACATTAGTGGAGGTTTCCATTGAATGTACATGAGTGAATCATTATGTGATCCTAATAAGGCATGCATACCTGCATGTATTTAATGGTAATATAAAAACCATTTTGTAAGTGTAGGTTTCTGGTAAGTTAAAACCATTTGGTGTGATGTGATGAAAATTGTGAGAGACAAGGAACATATGGATAGGGGTTCCTAGAAAGTTTTGTATTTCCCTATGGGTGTGATGTAGGATCGTTGAGAGCATGGTTGAAGGTAAGCTAAAAAATACTAGAGCATGGTTGAGGGTAAGGTGACAAAATCCATAGCATGGTTATAGGGGGGTCAAGAAAACCTAGAATGATGATGGTGGTGATGTAGGTGGAGTTAAATCTATGGGTACATGTTTGAAGCTATTATGGCTCAATTAACCATGTACATGAAGGAAATGTTAGTAGACTGAAGGTTGCAATGGTTAAGTACCCATCCATTAAGGTGGATGGTTGTTTCCATATATGGGCGTAAATATTGGTAATGATTGTAAGTTCCAGATTAGACCAAAGATATAGTTTTCATAATAGGATGATGTTTAGTGCAGCGTGTACTACAGAGAAGATGTAGATGAATAACTTAAAAAACTAATCTTAGGACAAATAGACGTTAGGGGGAATGTTGGAGTGAGTAGCTCCTACTTTTACTAGTATGTCTGATCATGATTTTTTAATTATTAAGCCTATTGGTCATCATTATTAAAGTTATAGTATCTAAAAGGAATCTATTCCTATTAGTTATGAATTTTTTAAAGCCTAGTTGGTTGAAAAAATATCTTGAATTAGTTAGCTTCCTAGTTTGTTTTGAACTTGAAATATTTTCTCAAATGAATGATCGAGTTTCTAGGATAATTCTCCTACCTTTAGACAAATATTATTGCATTTATATTTGTAAAATTATTTGGTTGATGTAGAACTCTCAACAATTTTGTCTGCAAATAAGTGTCTACTCTTCAATCATAACAGCAACATCATGATAATGTGGAATTTAAAATTATGGAAAATATAAACACTTGGGAGAGGGTGAAAGATTTAATAATTATGAAAGTGACAGTTTCAAGTCGAGAAAAGAATTGAAAGATAAGAGCAATATTAAAATTACTCTAAACTTGTCCTTTGGTGCTAAAGATTTACAAAGTATTGTTATTGATGTAGTTCTATTGTAAGGTGGTGCAAAGCAGGTTGCTAAGACCACAACTAATCTAGAAATCAACGTTATTTTAGAATAGGAGGTTTTAGGGAAAAACGATTAGTTAAAGCTTCAAGTGGGCCTAAATAAATGGATCAAATATAACCCCATTCGAAGAAGGAGAGATTTCAAGAAATTACTAAAGGTTCAATCGAAAAAAATTCAAGATTTTACTAGCCATATTAATTATCTGATGGAAGAATCACAACTAAAGAGGAAAAATGAGGTAGTTATACATTGGTACAAAATGGCTAATTAGTTACTAAAAAACTAACTAAATTTTAAATATAAACGACCATTTTCAGTGGGTGATCAGTTGTATCTAATTTACAGTATCTTATAACACGATCGAATTTTAGTCGTTTTTGGATTAGTCATTGATTGGTTGTCTCAATTTTATCATCTAGTAGTATATTTAGTCATTAATTTAGTCATTGATTTAATAATTAATTTCCACAATTAATGACCAAAAACATATGACCAAAATGTTCGTCATGTTATAAGATACTATAAATTAGCTACTAATACTTGCATATATGAAAATTTTAGTCAACGTTTGAAACCAATCAATGGCCGAAGAAATATGTCTAATGTTTGGTCGTGTTATAAGGTACAGTAAATTAGGTACTAATAGTCGTATATATGAAAAATTTAGTCGTCATTTGTAATAAAAAATTTATCATTTGTAATAGCCATTTATCTTTTTTTCATAGTTTTAAATTCATTATATAAACGACTAATTTAGTAGTCTATATTCATTTCATTTACTCCCATTAATAATCATTGTAAATGACTAATTTAGTCATATATTCATTTTATTTGTGTTCAATATTAATCAATATAATGTAATAATTTAGTAGTTTTAGATTGATTTTATGTGTTCATTATTAATCAACATAATTTAATTAGTATGATTTTGCGACTAAATTTAAAAACTATTATACAATGTGCATGTTCATCTAATATGAAAACACAAAGTTACATATGTTAAATACAATACTAAATAATATGGGGTGTAGCTATAAATAATTTCAACGACATAAATCATATTATATGAATGTCAAGTATTACAATACAAGTTTCCAACTTAATATAGGTTGAACTACAATTTACGAATGAAATATTGTTTCATCACTTCAGACCATTATCATTGTACTCTGCATTGTAAGTGAATTCACCAACTCTAAAGACTTGATGATCATTGTTTCTATGTGTTTCTCATGTGAGATATTCTCTTTAAGGGTATCACTAGACCAATTCTCTTCTCCCTCTCTCTTTCTACATTTTCCACTCCAGTGTTATTGTTCTCCTCTTTCTTCAATTCCTTCTCTTAACCATTAATACTAAGTTCCTCTTCTGAAATGAAAGAAGATATAGTACAGAGTATAAGACATAAAATATGATGAACACTGGAATATAAACTAAACTATACTATAAATGATTTATACAACATATACCTAAACATCAATGATGTCATTTTCCCCCATGAAATTAAGAAACTCGTACAACTTTTCTTCAGTTGGGCGATAGTGCCCACTATGTGGCCAAATGACCTGTATAAACAAAAAAAATAAAAAAGTCACCATAGAAAAAGAACACTTTGAGAACTTAATAACAATCATGTAAGCTGACTTACAATCTAAAAATATCAAGTTGTAGATATCTTGTGAAAACAAATGGAAAGAAAAAGACAACATATAATAAATAATGTATGACAACTAGCTGGAAAATTGCATCATAGAAGAAAACATTTCTCCTATGGTTACCCATACATGTGGGTGGGTAACAAGCCCCAATATGCCATGATCCTTAGGGTCCATATGAAGTAAACCTCCCACTAACATAATGATTGATTGGTTGCATATTGGCCTTGCATCTCCTTTGTGAGTCAGAAAAATAAAAATAAGTCTATCATTAACTAGTTGTACTCCATGGTCTCATTTTAACATGTTATCTCCACATACCTACCAAAAATGTCATTTATGCCAAAAAATGGCATTTTGGAATTGTTTCTAAAACTATGTCATTTATACCCCCTTCCAATGTATCTAACCAAATGTACCCACTTGACTATCCTCTTTCATATTCATTTACATCCTAAAAAATATTCGTTTAAAAAATAAAGACATCCCCAATATCTTGAAATCATAATTGATCCAAGTTGCTCGAGATGCATGTCGAAGTCCAAGAGGAATCAGGAAGGGTCAAAAATCAAAGTGTTTGGATTATGCTCGAACTAGGTTCATGTCTAAGATCTCGTCTTCGTGATTGCGGTGGTGTGAACAGTTCATTAAATCGAGTCCGTATGAGAAAGTTAGGAGCAATCAAAGTTCAGGGTTGACTTGGGTGACTGGGTAAGCTTAAGGAGGTAGCAATTTGGACAAAATTTGGCCACCAGATTCCGACCAACCTAGGCTAGATTCTGAGTGAATATGTGGCATGTTTAATTTGTCTCCTTCGGTCATTCTTCAAATTTTCAAAAATGACCAATTATTGTTTAAGTAAAACAAAAAAAAATATAATTTGGGGTGGCGAGCCACCAACCCTGCCAACCCCCCATATCCAATGTATTAAAAAATATTAATTAGGGTTTGATGGGCAATGACCTCGCCGGCCCTCCCTCAACCACCAAAAAAAACCATAATTAAGGGGTGGGTAGCCATGACCCCACCACCCTTGGAGCTGTTCAACAAACATGTCATTAAAGGTTGGGGCATGGGATGTCAACCCCGCTGCCCTCGCCACCTCTCGTATGTACCTAACTGCCAATGGAAATGGGGGAGGGCCACCCAAGGCAGTAGACCTGTCACCCTTACTTTAACAAAAAATTATGATGTGGATTAATTTGGGAGGGGGGCGATTTGACCCCCCAACCCCTCGTCAAATGAAATCTTATTATTACCACCATGCCCAACCAATTTGTTGGTTAATACGCCCATAATTTGATAAATAAACCTTTTTTCTCAATGCATCAGGTGGAGGAGCATGCATGCAATTCGAGGTAGGATCATTTGCAGGTGGCGAAACCATGAGCAGTGTAGGGAGAGGAGGTGGAACCATGATTTGAGAAATTTCTCCAGGGGGCTAGATTTTCACTTTGTCAGATTTTGACAAATTTTATATGGTTTCAGCATTTCTCGACACCACGAACACAATGGTGTTGTTTATTTCTCTAAGAAAGTTCTGCATTTTTTGGCCATTTTTCAGTATGAAGGTATAAGACTCTTTTTTTGGAAATGATGATTGTACACTTCTTTCCCCTACCACTTAATGAATCAAGGCCTCCCCATTCATCGAGCAGGGCTAGGAGACGTAGTCTAAATTGGACGAACTTTGTTATCAAATTTCTTGCCTTCTTTCATGCTTCACATGTTTCTCCTCTTCTCTTATGTGCACATTAAATTTCTGCATATAAGCTACAATTTATGCATGTAATTCTTTAATATATCTATAAGCAAAATATCTTGGATCGAATGGTATCAGAGCAAGTCTCTGTAGATGTGAATTGCATGTTTGTATGCTAACATGAAACAGGTTCCAAAGAGGTGAAGGGAAACTAAATTCTTTCGATCCTGAAGCGGGGCGTGAACATCGAAGGAGAAACATGGTAGATGAAGAGGCTCGTTATGAAGAGGATCTCAATTTCCACAAAACCTTCTATGCAATGGGAGAAAATTTTGGTCAGTTGCTTTCAAGGTTGGAGAAAGATGAAAAAAGAAAAGCAGAGGAACAAGGGTTAGTGCATGGAAATGGTGGAGAAGAACCCCCTCCTTCTTCTTCCATGAGTGAAAGCTCTTCATACACTCATCACCATCATTGTGGAAATTCAAGGGGTGCATCTAAGAAGCCTTTCTTTTAATTAGATGTCGAATTTTATCTTCCCATGTATAATGGTGAAAGTAATGCAAAAAAAACTTAATAATTGGATTAGGAAAATTGAGATCTACTGCAGGATTCAGTAGATCAAAGAGGATGAGGAAAAGATTCAGTTGGCCTCTCTTCGACTGAGTGGCACCACTTCCGTCTGGTGGGAGAAAAAATAGTGAAGGAGTAAGAGTGTGGATAATCTTGTTTCCTCATGGCCTAGTTTAATTTCTGCATTAAAGGAACAATTCTATCCCTTGGGTTATAAGAAAAAAGACTTAATGAATTGGCAATACTTAAGGCAAGGCAAAGGTCAGGATGTTCAAAGATTTATAGAGGAGTTTAGAAAACAAACACTTAATTTGGGCATTACACTTGACTCACCTGAAGTAGTAACTAAGTATATTGGATCATTACATAGTTACATTAGACATTCATTATTATCATTTGAACCTACTACCATTGAATTGGCTAGTGTAAAGGCCATTCATCTAGAAAACAGGGGAAAACTTGAATGAGATGACTACCCAAAGAGAACTGTAACAACCAAGAGAAGGGGAGCAAAGCCCTCTTGTACAAATTGTGAGAAAGAGGGGCATGATGAAGAAAATTGTTGGAAGTTGCAACCTGAGCTGAGACCTGAAATGAATAACAAAAAGGGGAAGCAGAAAGTCAAAACCATCGTGTAACAAAACCAATATTATAAGTCAGAGGAAGATGAGAAGGTCATAGCTACAAGATTTGCATAAGGTAGGCCCATTGACTTGGGGTCTGATTTCGACGATGAAACGAAGTTTGCAGCCGTTGGGATCACAGCAGGAGGACCCATAGATTTGGGTTCTGATTCTGATTTCAACAGACATAACGAAAAGGGCACTACCTGTAGAAGGACTCTAAGAACTTGAGTAGATCAACCACCACATCCAAGCAGAGAATGTTGAGCTAAGGAGGCTTCTACAAGAGGAAAGGGAAGAAAAACAAAGACTACTATGCCAATTGCAAGCCAAGGATGAGGCCTTGGAAAAGTTGTGGCATCGCTATCCGGAGGTAAAAAGTGATTCCCCGATTACATATGATTTTCATGATGATGAATTCACTGCTTTTGAAAAACATACTATAGGGATTGGATCCAAACTATTCAAGAATATGGAGTATCAGGGAAAGGGCATTAGCATCGAAGGCCAAGGAATCATAAACCCCCATTGAAGTCAAGGAATTTCCACATTGTGCAGTACTCAGATACGCCAAAAAGGAAATGGAAGAAAGCTCCAATACAGCTAGTAACCGACCAACGACAGGCGATGAAATTCCCTCCTCATAGTCCAGTGATAGTGAGGGTCCCATAAACACTTATGAGAGGAACAACAGGGGAAAGCACCCTAGGGCAGCCCTGAAGGTTTGGAGTAAAAAGCATCATTGTAACCATTGCAACAAAGAGGGACACCAACAAACTGCGTGTCTGATGCTCCATGTTGTGGTAACATCATTGCAGGAGCCAAAGGTGAACATGTTCAACAAACGAATCCACCCCATTCACGGTGGTCTACTTTATTAAGTTGGTTTTTCTAAGGTAGTAGCTTGTTATGGCCACCATTATAAATCATACGTTGCAAGTAAATGTAAAAGTGATGGTGTGTTTCCTATCACTTCAAAATGCAACGATGATATTTTGGCCTTTCTTTATTAGTAGTTGAGGTATTGATTACTTTTTATGTAATCCTTGGCCAAAGAGTGTGTGCTATAAACTCTTGGCAAAGAAGGGTTGTTAAGTCATGTGTGGTCTGCATGAATTACAAAGAATTTACTAGTTTCATGTGCAAGTGATGAAAAGTGTAGGTTGAAAAGGACACAAACAGTGTGCTAAGTGTAAATTCTTTTGGGGTCCAAAAGATCCTCTGTGGGGAGGATTGATCTAGGTGTCTCTAGACACATGCAAAAGTCTAAGAGGACTTAGGAAGGGTTAAACATCAAAGTTTTTAGATTATGCTCGAACTACACTCGTGTCGAAGATCTCGTCGTTGTGATCGTCGTGGTGTGAACGGTTTTTCAAACCGAGTCCGTATACGAAATTTAGGAGCAGCCAAAGTTCATGGTTGACTTGGGTTATTAGGCAAGCTTAAGGAGGCAACAATTTGGACAAAATATACCCACCAGATTCCAGCCAACCTAGGCTAGATTTCAGGCGAACTTGTGGCCTATTTAATTTGTCTCCCTCGGTCATTTTTGAGTTTTCAAAAATGACCAATGACTGTTTAAAGAAAACAAAAAAATATACAATTTGGGGTGGTGGGCCACCAACCCCACCAACCCCCCATATCCAATGTATTAAAAAATATTAACTTGGGGCCGAATGGCCATGACCTCGATCATCCCTCCCTCAACCACCAAACAAAATATTAATTAAGGGGTGGGTGGCCACGACCCTGTCACCCCGTAGCCGCTCAAAAAACGTGCCATTAAAGGTAGGGGCACGGGCTGTCAACCCCACCGTCCTCGTCACCTCTCATATGTACTTAAGTGTTGGTGGAAATGGGGGGGGGGGGG